>CAKLPP020000039.1:0-49340 GCA_922989275.2 Gari tellinella
TCATGACAAAAACAAGAAAAAAATGAAACTTTTTACCCCAAAATATGAGTGACAAAGGCTATTTACATAATACTCAATTGTTAGAGACACTTCAAGTGGAAGATAACATAACTAACTCAGGTTAATAGGACTACACACCACATACCTTTAAAATATAAACATAGATCAAAGTACCGAAGATACTAAAAACATAAAGAAACTCCTGCTAAAAGTCCTGATTGTATTAATAAACAGCTCCGCTAACACATGAGTATGCACATGTAAACAGGCAGACACTGGCAATATCGATGATGACGGCGATTCACCAGGTGCGGAGGCAACGAGAAGAACGTGTATGCATGGACGAACGCTGTCACGACGAGCAAAACAGGGATACAGCAACATCACTTGTATTTTGTCTGAACATAGAAAAGCAAGGATACATGAGTTGATAACATACAGATAAAGAATTCAACCCTTTGGATGCTTAATATACAGTAAAACAATGCTTAACCCATTACCCCATAGCCATTTTCTAAATTCATACACATGTGACCACTTAAAGCAGGTTGAAAGTAAGGCAGAATGCGCCTTAACCCATTACTCCATAGCCCGTTTTTAATTTTGAAGATATGTGACCGCTAAAGCAGGTTGAAAGTAAAGCAGAATGCGCCTTAAGGCGCATTCTGCTATACTCTCAGCCTGTTTTAAACTACTGTCTGCTAGGATATAAAAATGATTTCTTTTGGTGCATATTCAAGACTGTATTAAACGGAAGTATTTTCTTCAGTCTAGGAAAAAATTACAGCCATGAAATAAAGACTTATTTAAAAAGTAATGGGTTAACTCCACTGGTTTATTGTGGTCACTGGTCACAGCTTCAAGCAGGATGAAAGTGAAGCAGAAAGCTTTTTGCTTGACCTTCATCTTCCTTTGATCAGTAACCTGTCCTAGAACTAAAAGCAGGCCTTATTTTTCAGTGGAAGTAACAGCAGGGTTTTACTGTAAATATTGCCTGTCCAAAATGTCACCAGCTTCAATTATGCAAATTACTTTTTATTTCTTTCTTTCCTATTTGAGCAGATTTCTGATTCAAATGACAAACAGTTTGGATCATGAGTTGATCCAAATTGTTTTTCAAAGGTCACATGACCTCTTTGCCTGCATACAAAGGGTGGACATACAGAATACAGTCTGGCTAACAGTAGTCTCTCAGCTTGTCAACATCTTCCTACACTATTATAGGAACAACCCACCTCCAGTTTTCAACACACAACCCCAAATAAGGGTCAAACACTGAGATCCTCATTTCTACACACACTACAGGGCCACCATTTCTACATTTTTTTCCAAATCTTCAGATTTTTCTTAATTTCTTTGGACCTTCGGAATTTTTCTTAGATCTTTGGATTTCTGCTCTTTATAATTTTAAGAGCATTTCCCTAAGGAAACACTGACATTGGTGTAAAACAGTTAAGATCCAGATCAGATGCTGTGTTATGAGGCTTCTGATCTGGATCTAAACTGTTTGCATAATTATGGAGCTGCTGGCAGCGAAACGGTTAAAGTACTATTTCTTAAAACGTTCTTGAAAATTTGGAAATCTTAGAGGATTTTATGAGAACTTTTCCTAGCCTGCATACCAATATATTGTGTCTACTCATTAGAATCATCTTATTTAGACGATTCTAATGAGCAATCACAATGTAGGGATTGGTGCAGATGATGAGCAGAAAATGTCAAAAACATTTTTCTTTTCTCCCTCTTTACTTGAATCCTGCAAACAACTGCCATCAGTAGGTAAAATTCATGACTATTGTCATTAAAAACTGAGAATTTTACTCCTTTCCTATCAGTATAATGATGCAAGTTGTGTTATTTTTGTTGTATTTCTTGACTATTTAACTGTAAAATTGTTTGTATACACAATGACATTTTATTGAAAGTAGTAAACGTAACAAAAGAACAATGTCCATTCATGAATATAGTGCTCCCTCTCTACAACACCACCCAACAGGGAGACAAAGATTGTGTGTGTTCTACAACACCACCCAACGGAGACACAAAGAGTGTTTGTTGTTCAGAAGGAGTTGTTATAGGGAGGGAAATTTGCTTACATTTGCAAACAGCATAACTCCAGATCAGAGGCTGCATTATATAATGCGGCCTCTGATCTCGATTCAAGCTGTTTGTCACTCATCATTATGTTTTTTCCCTGTCAAATTGTCCATTATGAGACTGACAATTTTAACTCTTTCCTCCCTGAAACTTTAAAATGGACAATTCCAGTTTCCATTTTAGTCTAGTCCATTTCTGACTTTTAAGGGTTGTTTTTGTCAATGTTTGGCATTGTGACAAACAGTGAAGACCCTGATCAGAGGGCTCCTTTCGGAGCCCTCTGATCAGGGTCTTCACTGTTTGCATACGACAAGTGTACTATTCACATGTACACTGTTTGAAAAGTACGCCTATATGCGGGACTAGGGTTCAAAGAGTTAAGCAGATGATATTTCAGCTGTGAAAAAGTTGGGCATTATTGTCTTCGTTGGGGACCAACGGCAAGTGTTGTCGTAAGGAAGGAAACATTGTTGAGAAGACTGTTGTGGAGAGGGAGTACTATATACTGTAAAACCCTGCTAATAACCCTTTACCCCATATCCTGTTTTTAGTTTTGAAAAAAGGTGGCCACTGAAAGCAGGTTGAAAGTAAAGCAGAATGCGCCTGAGGGTGCATTCTGCTTTACTTTCAGCCTGCTTTAAGCTATCATCTATCAGGATATAGAAAATATTTCTGTTGGAACGTGTTTATAACTATATAAATTGGAACTATTTTCTTGCGTGAATGAAAAAATCAAATGCGCTAAAAGGCGCTTCTATCAGGTAAAGGGTTAAATCCACTCTTAACTCTTTCAACACTAAGTAACTCTTGAGGATTATTAGGTTCTCTTGTTGATCCAAATTATTTGCAAAGGTTATCATGGTTTCACCTCTAGTATGCAAAGATTTACAAAGTTGCAGTCTGCTTAGTTAACCCATAGCCTGCCACTCACGACTATAGCTCCATATGCAAACAGCTTGGACCTGGATGAGACGCCGAGTAACTCGGCGTCTCATCCGGATCCAAGCTGTTTGAGACTCAGACAACATTTTCAGCAATTTTGAGCAACTTTGAAACTTGAAGCAGACGAGAAATATAGCAGACGACAATTTATTTGGCGGGCTAAGGGTTTAATATTAAATGTAATGCAAATAGCCAAATACCTCCTTCTGCAGGCATTGTTTGCTTACCATCTATACTACTTTAAGCTGCCACTCTTAACACACTCACTGTCTTTTCAATTAAATGGTCATAATAGTGAGGTTTTTTCTGTATGAAGTCATCAATACATTTTGAACATGATTCCACACTTTCATGCAGACTGGTTTACATAAATGCTATGTACCCCCCCCCCCTTTTTTAAAAGGATGTTCTATGGTTCAAAGCCATACCCTAAACCTTGATCTCCCTGTATCTTACTGAAGACTTTATATCAGTACTCCTGTATATATGGTAAGACTGCAATCACACGTCATCACAAACTTTGTTAAAATGTTTTAATTCAAGAAACACACTCGTCATGTCACATCATTTTCTCAAACTCACAATGAATCAACAATATTGCTCGCTTACAGCTTGTCAAAACGCTTGCTCTTACACAGGGCTGCCAGTTCTCCGGATTTTTCCTATTTTCTCCGGACCTACAGATATTTTACGGAAATCTTCAGATTTCTGCTCTTAATTATAAAAATTTGCAATTTTATGCAATTTTCTACTTAGGAAACATGGATGTGAGTGTCAAATAGTTTAAATCCAGATCAGACGCAGCATAAAGCTGCATCTACTTTGGATCTAAACTGTTTGCATAATTATATTAGTGTTATAGAGTCTGGAAGCGAAAGGGTTAACGGTATGATTCCTTAACCCTTTCCCTTATAGAAGCGCCTTTTAGCGAATATGGTTTATTCCTCCGCTGAAGAAAATAGTTCCAGTTTATACCCTCATGAACAATTACCATTACAAATATTTTATATAACCTAGCAGATTTTAGCTTAAAGCAGGCTGAAAGTAAAGCAGAATGTGCCTTAAGGCACATTCTGCTTTACTTTCAACCTGCTTTAAGGGGTCACATGTCTTAAACACTAGAGACAGGCTATGAGGTAAAGGGTTAATTTGGGCTTGAGAACTTTTAGGAGCAACTTATGGTAGCGCTGCTCTTACACAGGTTTAGGTTATCATTTATTGGGTACCAACTTATCATATTGCCAGGATGACTTACCATTGCCAACCATCTCACCCATAGAAGTATCTTTTGACACATATTATAGCTGCAATATGTCAGCAAAATGGAAAAGGGCTGTACATATTCCCTAATACTTTTTGTGACATTACGGAATCAGTGCTGCTTTGAGTTACCAGGGACGTACATAAATGTATCTACGTCCCTGGATTTACTTAGTGTCTGATCTGTATCCAATCTGTTTACAAATGCCAATATATACAGGCTAGGCAGTGAAAAGTGTAACCTATCACACATATCCCTTTTTACACCTTTAATTTATTTTCTCAACAACAGAAAATAGTTCAAATTTATAAAGTCATGAATGTGTACCATACGAAATATATTCTATGTCCAGAAGATGGTAGTTTAACTCATTACCCCATAGACTGTTTCTAGTTTTGAAGAGAAGCAACCACTTAAAGCAGGCTGAAAGTTAAGCAGAATGTGCCCTAAGGCACATTCTGCTTTACTTTCAGCCTGCTTTAAGCTTCCATCTGCTAGAATATGGAAAAAAATCTTATGCTACATATTCATGAATGTATAATGTGGAACTATTTTCTTCAGTGTAATAATAAATCAAAGGCGTAAAAAGGCATATTTATGGGATAATGGGTTAAAGAAGAAACTAAGAATGCCATTACTCTTTCCTATGCATAGACACCTTAGGACAACACTGCATTGCCCAGTCAAATGAGGATTATCAGTTGGACTTGAGACTTTGGAGGACCAGGTTAGGTGAGCTGTACAATATCAATAACATATTACAACATGACTTTCTGTGAGTAAATTGGTAGGTTTTCAAAGGGTGGCAGCTGTTACCCTTTACTCCATAGTTTCTTCTTACGCATTACATTCATACCTCCACTGAAGAAAGTAGCTCTGTTTTGTACAGTCATGAATGTGCATCATAAGAAATATTTCCTGTATACATGTATTAGCAGATGGTAGCTTAAAGCAGGCTGAAAGTAAAGTAGAATGTGTCTTAAGGCACATTCTGCTTCACTTTCTGCCTGCTTTAAGCTACAATCTGCTAGGATATGGAAAATAATTTTTAAGCAGTATAAATTGAAACTACATGTATTTTTTTTCAGTGAAAGATCAAATCAAAGGCGTAAAAATGCATATCTATGGAGAAGTGGGTTTAGCTTATTCAGGCCATGCCAAAATGCATTTTTTGAGTGTAAATATTTGCTTTGATATGGAACTTTTTTGATATGATGAAATATGACTAACAATCAAAATTTCTCAAGTTGGGTACGTGGTTTACGAAGCTTTGCGCGGAGGGAGTTGAGGATCCAATAGTGAGATCTGGTTGAACTGGGTCGGCATGGTGTGTGATGTTTTTGATCAGCTGTGACCAGTGCTAGCCAGACAACACAAACATGCATGGGTTAACTGTTGACAGGAATGTACATGCCCAACTTCCTTTCCAGGACACATTGTCCGCTTCCATTGTAATAAATTTCTTTGCTTACCACAGAATTTGTGAGTGGTCTTTATCTGCATTGTTTGCAAAAAGGTGTTACCATGTATGGCTTAAAATACCTGTGTTCATCTACCATTTAATTAAAATGTATGAAGATATCTAAGGACAGATTGTTGCTTTATACAGGGCTAAAACAATGCACTGCTTTACTTTCAACCTGCTTTCAGTGGTCACCTGCCTTCACAGAACAGAACAGAAATTCAGCCTCTAAAGTACATGTATTGGTAATTATCGTAGTGCACTGTAGACTGTTTGCAACCCTCCCATCCCCTCCCAAATCATTAGATCTAATCTCCCATCTTCTGACAGCCTCTAAAGTATTGGTAATTATCGTAGTTCACTGTAGACTGTTTGCAACCCTCCCACCCCTCCCAAATCATTAGATCTAATCTCCCATCTTCTGACAGCCTCTAAAGTATTGGTAATTATCGTAGTTCACTGTAGACTGTTTGCAACCCTCCCACCCCTCCCAAATCATTAGATCTAATCTCCCATCTTCTGACAGCCTCTAAAGTATTGGTAATTATCGTAGTGCACTGTAGACTGTTTGCAATGTCTGCAACCCTCCCACCCCTCCCAAATCATTAGATCTAATCTCCCATCTTCTGACATTGGTTGAAATGTGAGTAAACAATCATGTTGTTACTTACAAAAAACACTGTGTTTGAGTGAGAAGCAATCCAGTTAGAACAAATACAAGTATAACATCCAATCACAGTGTGTGGAAACAATGGGAGAGACAACGGTGCAAAGCAAATACATGGAACTAAGACAGTCACTCTTGTATTCACAGCCATTCATTGAAGCAATCTATAGACAAATTGCATCTCTATAACCCATTACTCCATAAATACACCTTTAATTTATTCCTCTACTCAAGAAAATAGTTCCTCTTTATACAGTCATGAATATTTATTGAAGAAATATTTTCTATATCCTAGCAGATGGTAGCTTAAAGCAGGCTGAAAGTAAAGCAAAATGTGCCTTATGGCCTATTCTTCTTTACTTTCAACCTGCTTTAAGTGATCATCTTTCTTTAAAAACTAGAAACAGGCTATTAACCCTTTACCTCATACCCTGTTTCTAGATTTGAAAGCAGGTGACCACTTAAAGCAGGTTGAAAGTAAAGCAGAATGCGCCCTAAAGTCACTATTTGCTAGTATATAAGTAATATTTCTAATTGTAAATGTTCATGCCTGTATAATCCTGAACTATTTTCTTTGGCCGAGGGATAAGTTAAAATGCGCTAAAAGGCGCTTCTATCAGGTAAAGGGTTAAAAATTATCCATTCTTGTTCTTTTGAATGTCTGATTATCACAAGTATGGCTGTAGTCCCAACATGTGGAAGACAATCTCAGATTTGACAAAAAGGCAAAAACAATTGCTTGCCCATACAATGAACAAAATAACAGAATGAACATCATTCAGGGTGGTTGAAATTCTTGTATTGACATTATTGCACACTCTCAATATATCTTAAAACTAGTGTTGAAGCTGGACGGATAATCAAGGGGAAAGGATAATTGACAAGGTGTACCTTTCCAAAAAATTAAAATTGGCAGTTTGAACAAATAAATCTACTCAACAAAGTGACAATGTATTGTTAGTTGTAAAAGTAATTTTGTTATTTTCAAATCAAAGTTTACATAACGATAGAGCAGACATTGAAATCAAGATGAAGATATTAATAAACAACAATGTTTCAAATGCAACTCAAAGTCACTCCAATTAACTCAGGATAAAATGTATTAAGTAAAGTAAGGTAAGGTAAGTCAATTAACAATTCTTGCAAGAGTCAAACCTGTGTAAACCAATTACTCCATAGATAAAAGCAGGCTGAAAGCACAACATATGGTTCTGTAGAAGCCTTCAGTTTTACTTTTATCCTTCTTTAAGAGGTAACCTGCTTTTTAAGAAGGAAACAAGCTACATGTATGGAGTAACCAATTGGTACAGAAGAACGGAGATTTAATTTATTCCTACACAGAAGTTCAAGTTTATACAGTCATGAATATGGACGTAAGAAATATTTTCTATTCTAGCAGAAAGTAGCTTACAGCAAGGCTGAAGTTAAAGCAGAATGTGCCTTTAAGACGCATTCTGCTTTATTTTCAACCTGCTTTAAGTAGTCACCGGTCTTCAATACTAAAAAGAGGCTGTGAAGTAAAGGGTTCAAGTGATGAATGGTTTTTCAACAAATGGTTGCCTACCACAGGTTTGACTTCTCTCTCAGATTTGTCAAAACACCTCATGCACTTCATTAAAGCCTTCAGCAAGTCAAATGTGTGTCTCTTAGTTTTTGCTGCTTTTTTTTTCATTTATTCAAAATATATAATCTAACATGTGTATAAAAGTCTAATATGACCATCACAAGTACAGCATTATTTGGCTAGGCTAAATGCTCTTATTATTTACCTGAGTTACAAGAATTGATCAAAGATAATGTATAAAGTAAGATGGGCATACATAATTGTCATCTGTATGAATACCCTAATGATTGCAAGTATTGGGACAGACAGGCCTGAGCAAACATTGTAGACCCTGATCAGACTGCTCCCTTAGGAGCAGTCTGATCAGGGTCTACAATGTTTGCCATTCAGTTTTCACCTTTTGGACAAATTACTGTAAGATAAAAGCAATTTTTCCTGAGTGTCCCAATTTTTTAGGATTTTAACATTAAGACTAGCAACAAATGTACACACACACAATCTCAGATGGTAGGCAACAAATCTGCTGTAGGTGAAACATAAGCTGTCTAGAACTCTTCATTAGCTTTTTCATAGTGCCAGAACAACAAAATGCAGTTAACCCGTCGGCTCATAAAAAACACCCTTTAACGCCTTTACCCATTCCGAAAAGTGTATGTCCTTTCATATTTCTACCAATTATCCTATTCAAGAGTTATTGGAAACGTTTCCAGTATCCTTACAGGTGGACACATAAACCAAACTGAAAGTAAAGTAGAAAGCTTCTTCTTTTGCTTTACTTTCGGTCTGCTTTAGGTAACCACCTGTCTTAAGCAATGAAAACAAAGTTAAGGGAAAATGGGTCAAGCTAAAATGCTTGAGTAGCCTGCGAGCACACAATTAGCCATCATCAATTGTCATTCTGAGTGTTTATTTCTATAGCAAAAATGTGAAAAATATCAAGCTAATCTATGATTGTGATTGTGAAAAAACCTTTATCAACCCTCATCTTGCTAAAATATTTTCTTGAATGACATTTGCAAATATTTGGATCCAGATCAGATGCAAAGTTTTTAACAATCCAAACTTTTTTAAACTTATATTAATTTTCTGTTTAAATTACTGATGATTTTTTTTTCTTTGCAAACCTTGCATACAGCAATACTGTAGCATACAGTATTTTAACAAGATAATAGTTCACAACAAATCACAATGTGAAGAACAGAATCACATCAACCTAACTTAATGCTTAAATCCCCAAAAAGTCTGTTGAAGTATTGACATGAAGCCAAACTTTTGTAAAGTCGTCAAATATTTCCTATATCCTAGCAGATTGTAGCTTAAAGCAGGTTGAAAGTAAAGCAGAGTGCGCATTAAGGCCCATTATATGCTTTATTTTCAACATTCTTTAAGTGACCATCTATCTTCAAAATTAGAAACAAGCTATGGGGTTTTTAGGTTTAAAGCAGGAGGTAGTTTAATGCAGGACAAAGGTAGAGCAGAAAGATCCTATAGAAGCTGCTTAACTTTAATCCTGCATTAAGCAGTCACCTATCTAAGACGTTCTTTCTTCTTGAAACAATGGCTGCTTCACACAAGTTTGACTGTAGACAACGAGGCATTCGATAATATAGCTGAAGCTTGTGATGTCTGTGCAGGTTAGTTCTCCACGCATTATCGCCGTAAGCCAACCTCTCTTGACCTCTTGATCTAGCAACCACCAGAACCTTTGGATTTTTTGCTGGTTGACCAAGTGGTGCATGTGGAAAGGACTATAGAGCCTATGCATTCAACAACACTGTCTTAGGCTTTGAAATTCGGGACACTTCTCTCCAATACCAACCCCTGGTTACTGGCAATATTCAACACTGCATGAAACAGGAACCAGTCTTCCCGAGTTGGTAAGTGAACTTGAGTTTGTAGAATCAGGAATATCAAATCGTTTAGCAAGAGTTACTTACCTTTGTTCATGAAGCACTACAAGATAGTATCTCAGGAGCTCCAGATTGGGAGAGATTTACGAAAACCAAAATCTTTATTTCTGCATTAAACCCTATGGTGTCACTACTCATTAGAATCGTCTCGAAGAAACGATTCATATGAGTAGGTACACCATAGGGTTTAATGCAGAAATGAGTGAGAAAATGTTTGGTTAGTTTACAGTTTACTCCCTCTTATCTGGAGCCCTGACTTATAATTGTACCTTGTGTGCTCATTGTATGAGCCCATTACAGGCGGACATCAAGTTACCAACACTCAATTAAAGACTAAATGATGGTGTAGAAAAACAACTGGCAGCTTGAAACAGAATGAGAATAAAGAAGAAAGCTCCTTTTGGAGTTAGCTTGCATCTTTACTTACACCTTGCCATTCATACTAACTTTATCACAGGAGATGCTTAACTGATTCTTTGCACAGACAATATTTCAGTATACAGTGGAGAATCTGTTATTCTTTCCAGTTTAAACGCAAACGAAAAGCAAACGCAAAGTACTTAAACGTTAGAAAATGTCAACTTTCCCACTATTCTTAATGTTGATTTTAACCTGGACAGCAAAGAGTTTGGAGCCTGATCAGATGCCGGGTTACCCGGCGTCTGATCTGGCTCCAAACGGTTTGCATAGGAAATAATAGATTTAGCGTAAACACGTTTATTGGGAAAGAATAACGTTTTCTCCACTGTAACAGCTGAACTCGCACAGAATTCATGCTTTTTTACCTGGCTAAGTGTTATCATCGAAACCAAAATAAAGTCTTACATCAAGTGCTGGTAATGTGGTACTTGTATGGGAAAACTTGAATATCAATACATACCTATACATTCTAGAGACTGTTAATATGGCTTGCTGTCATTTTTTGGTCGCTTGAGTTGCACCTTCAATCTCTTCATACCAATCTGAAATCCGTTCATAGCCTGTATGGCTGCCTGGGCTGAGACGGCGTTATCATAACTTACAAAGCCTGAAATACAACAGACACTTTACCCCTTAACCCATTACCCCATAAATACATATTTTTACACCTTTTATCTATTTCTCCATTTTAGAAAATAGTCATGAATATGTACTATACAAATTATTTTCCATATACTTGCAGCTTATAACTTAAAGCAGGCTGAAAGTAAAGCAGAATGCGCCATAAGGCGCATTCTGCTTTACTTTCTACCTGCTTTAAGTAGTCAGCTGTCTACAAAACTAGAAAGAGGCTATGGGGTGGTGGGTTAACACGCTTCAAACAAACAGTTCCTGAAAAAATTCAAGGATTTTTCAAGACATTTTATCACGAAATTAAGGCATTTTTGTAATCGGAACACCTTGTCCATTAAGGTATTTCTGCCAAAAAGGGCCAGAATTGACCAAATTACGAATGGAATTATTCTGGCAACTTTTTTCCTTTTCTTTTTTTAAATATATTTTTTCAAGCATTTTTTGTTTTAAAGATCTCCATTTCTTACTCAAAATACATATAACAACACTCACAACATTGAAAATATCATTAAATCAGGGTTTAACTCTTTCCTCCCTGAAACTTTAAATGGAAAATTCCAGTTTCTATTTTAGTCTAGTCCATTTCTGACTTTTAAGGGTTGTTTTTGTCAATGTTTGGCATTGTGACAAACAGTGAATAACCTGATCAGAGGGCTCCTTTCGGAGCCCTCTGATCAGGGTCTTCACTGTTTGCATAGGACAAGTGTACTATTCACATGTACACTGTTTGAAAAGCACGCCTATATGCGGGACTAGGGTTCAAAGGGTTAAAGAACACACATGTACACTATAATTTCAAAGGCGTTCCCAAGGTTTCTAGTGCATTTTAAGGGTTTTCAAGGCTTTGGGGGCTTTCCAACACAGGCATCACATTCAAGAGTTTTCAAGACCTGGGCAAATAGTGTAGACCCTAATCAGATTATTCCTTCAGGAGCCCTCTGATCTGGGTCTACACTATTTGCAAAGAATGTTCATACTCAGTCCAAACACCGTAAGGGTTAAGTACTACAGGGATTTCAAAAATGATTTCCTTCAGTATACAGTCGAACTTCGATATCTCGAACTCGTTTAACTCTAACTATTTGATATGTCGACACATAAACTTCATTATTTCATGCTCGGTTATGTTGAACATACCCTTATTTCAAAGTTAAAACGTGGCTGAGCCACGTTTTAACTTTGAAATACGGGTATGTTCGACTTAACGGAGTTTGAGATATCGAAGTTCGACTGTATTTTCAAAAAAAATTCATTTGTTTACCCGTTTCTCCACAAATACACCTTTATTTTATTCCTCCACTTTAACTCTTTGAGCCCTAGTCACCCATATATGCGTCATTGGCAAACAGCGTACCTGTGAGGAGTACACTTGTCCTATGCAAACAGTGTAGGGTTTACACTGTTTGTCATTTTGACATATATTGTAAATATCAACCCTAAAAAGTCAAAAATGGACTAGACTAAATTGAAAACTAGAATTGTCTGTTTTAGGTTTCAGTGAATAAAGGGTTAAGAAAATAATTCCATAAGGCGATACATACCAAAACATTTACTAAGATTTGTCTGCTTATCAATGAAGACTTTAGCCGATATCACATTTCCAAATGGCATGAATGTCTGCATGAGGTCATGATCACTGAACTCTTGGGGTAAATGATAGATGAAAAGGTTGGCTCCCTCAGGTCCTGTAATTAAACAAAAATATAATCACATGTCTGCTGTATCCCAGGCCGGAAATCCTGTAAGCAAAACTATGGTCAATGACGTCTTCATTGTCAGACAAGTCTGTGGCCAATTACGCCCTTCTAGTCTGACCGAACTATGGTCAATGTCCTCTTTGTAGTCAAATAAGCCTGTAAAGAACGACCAATCAAATATGAATGTGTTGTTTTAGCCTTTACCCAATAAATACGCCTTTTTACGCCTTTAATTTATTCCTCCACTGAAGAAAAAGTTCCAATTATGAGGTCATGAATATGAACCATAATTCATTTTTATATCTGTGTTGTAGTAGATCGTAGCTTAAAGCAGGCTGAAAGTAAATCAGAATGCGCCTTAAGGCGCATTCTGTTTTACTTTCAACCTGCTTTAAGTGGTCACCTTTCTTCAAAACTAGAAACAGGCTATGGGGTAATGGGTTAACAGACAGGTATTGACTGCATGCAGAACAAGAGTGATGCAGAAAACTCCTACAGGGGCATTTTTGCATTACTTTTGTCTTGCAGAAATCTGTTATAAGACAGCACGAGGTTTCTTCGTTGAAAGGTCAATTTACACAACAGGTTTAACTGCACAGCATTAAAGCTCCAGATAAGGGGGGGGTTATCTGAACAAATCCAACATTTTCAACTCACCAAATCCTATGGTGTTACTACTCATTGGAATCATCTCTTCCAGACAATTCTAATGAGTAGTGACACAATAGGGGTTTTAAGCAAAAAATAAAGATTTTAGTTTTTGAAATACTCCCTTTATCTGGAGCCCTGCACCATGAAGGAAAGGCAGATGGATCCAAGCTGAAGCATTCTTGTGACTCATATTAGGTAATCAAGGAACACACATACAAAACATATTATCATTTTTCTTTTCCTAAATGTTAATTATTTGCAAGTATGATTGTCTTTCACAGAATATTTTATCATTAATGGGAGGAGAAATGCAGAAATAGTAAATGGGTTTTGGCGAGATTATTCTGTTATAAGCAGACCCACATAATTAGAAATATAATGACTTCTAAAGCCATCTGCCATTTCAACAAGCAGAATAATCCACTTTTATACAGCTCTTCCTAACATAGGGGAACAAACCCATACAAACAACGAAGCAAAGCATTTTTGTTAACTCCCTTAGTTGTAAAAAACGCTTATTGAAATTACTTATGATGTGTCCCAAAAATATACAAGAGCCCCATGGGGCATATTTCGCTCACCTGAGAAAATAGCTGAAAAAATGGCGATAATAATTTAGGTCAGGACTGACCTAGATATGCAACAGACCCGAACAATTTGAACAAATTATGTAAAGTATATTTAAAAGTGTCACCATACCGAATATAAAAGCTCTGGCCATATTAGTGTCAGAGAAGAAGACGTTTGAAATTTTCTCTATATAACTCTATGTAAAACTGTGACCCCAGGGGCGGGGCCAATTTTGACCCCAGGTGCATAATTTGAACAAACTTGATAGAGGACCTGTAGGTGACGGTATGTGCCAAATATCTAAGCTCTGGCCCTTGTAGTTTCAGAAAAGAAGATTTTTTAAGTTTTCAGTGAAAAAAATCTATTTTTAGCTCCTGTGACCTAGTTATGCAACCGACCAGAACCATTTGAACAATTTTGGTATAGGACATCTAGAAGTGTCACCATACCAAATATCAAAGCTCTGGCCATATTAGTTTCAGAGAAGAAGACGTTTGAAAATTTCACTATATAACTCTTATGTAAAACTGTGACCCCCGGGGAGGGGCCAATTTCGACCCCAGGGGCATAATTTGAACAAACTTGATAGAGGACCTGTAGGCGATGCTATGTGCCAAATATCTAAGCTCTGGCCCTTGTAGTTTCAGACAAGAAGATTTTTTAAGTTTTCAATGAAAAAAATCTATTTTTAGCTCCTGTGACCTAGTTATGCAACTGACCAGAACCATTTGAACAATTTTCGTATAGGACATCCAGAAGTGTCACCATGCCAAATATCAATGCTCTGGCCATATTAGTTTCAGAGAAGAAGACGTTTGAAAATTTCACTATATAACTCTATGTAAAGCTGTGACCCCCGGGGCGAAGCCAATTTTGACCCCAGGGGCATAATTTGAACAAACTTGATAGAGGACCTGTAGATGATGCTATGTGCCAAATATGTTAGCTCTGGCCCTTCCAGTTTTTGACAAGAAGATTTTTTAAGATTTCCTTATTTTTTCACTTTGGTTGCCATGGCAACCAGAGTTCTGCATTGTTTTTAATTCTTTGAACAAATTTGAAAGAGCTTGACCCAAGGAACATTTCTGTAAAGTTTGGTTGAATTCTGTCAAGCGGTATAGGAGGAGATGTCATTTGAAGCAATTGTTAACGACGACGCACGACTAACGACTAACGACGGACGACGCCGGACACAGGGCCATCCCAATAGCTCACCTTGAGCCTTTGGCTCAGGCTCAGGTGAGCTAAAAACATGAATAAAGTATGACAAACAGTGCAGACCCTGATCAGTGGGCTCTTTTAGGAGTCCTCTAAACTGGATCTACACTGTTTGCAAATGATAAACATATCTAGATCCAGCAGTACAAGAGTACTTGACTGATGAGCATAAAAGGGGAAAAGAAATAAGACATTTAAGTCAATAAGAGATTAGCTTGGTTCTCAATCAGATCTGGAGCAACTCTGTATCTCATCAGCATTTCTGTTTGAAAATGTCAGTCAAGACGCATTTAGCCCATTACCCCATAATTATGCCTTTAATTTATTCCGTCACTGTAGAAAATAGTTCCAACATATACAGCTATGAATATCTATCGAAAGAATTTTGTTTCTATATTCTAGCAGAAGGTAGCTTAAAGCAGGCTGAAAGTAAAGCAGAATGCACCTTAAGGCGCATTCTGCTGTACTGTCAACCTGCTTTAAGTGATTACCTATCTTCCAAACTAGAAACAGGCTATGGGGTAATGGGTTTAAACCATTATGGTGACTTACCTTCAGTCTGCTTGCCCGCGGGTGTGTTGTTTGCTTGTAACTGTTGGGCCTGTGCACTAAATGCATTGGGGAATGATGCTGTGAAAGTAGAGAGAAAGAGCCTATTATATTACCTTATCATCGTTATCTTGTCTGGAAACACCTGCACACTGCAGAATTACAAAACGAATCTCTCCCAGCCATGGGCATTCCATTGTAATGACTCCGATCCTATTGCCATATTATATCATAGAAGCTCTTTATTTATTTATTGTTTTCTTCTTATTTATTCTTACAGCTTAGTGCAAGGAGTTGAGCACTTGTTACGCAATAATTCTCTAGCAAAGCATTTTAATGGCTAGTGACTACTTGATGCAGGACAGAAATGTGATGAAGTAGTTTATTCATTCCTCCATACATGGAGATCTATAAGGAAGGAACATCAGCTTTACTTTTGTCCTGCACTAATCTGCCACCTGTTTAAAGTTTGCTAGTTCTGTTTTGAACAAACATTCTTAACACTTTATTACATAGATACGCATTTTATGCCTTTAATATATTCCTCAACTGAAGATATTAAATGTAGATCTAATTTATACTGTCATGAATATGCACAATCAGAAAATATTTTCTATATCATAGGCTTTCATAGCAGATGATAGCTTAAGTTAACGCAGGCTGAAAGTAAGGCAGAATGTGCCTTCAGGAACATTCTGCCTTACTTTCAACCTGCTTTAAGTGATCCCTTTTCTTCAATACTGGAAACAGGCTATGGAGTATGTAACTTGTTAAAACAGGTGTATATCTAAAGTAGAATGAAAGCAATGCAGTAGAATAAATACTTCCTCTACAGGTTCTATACTACAATACTGCTTCCTCTGGTTATACAGTGGAGAATCTGTTATTCTTTCCCAATAAACGCGTTTACGCTAAAACTATTATTTGCAGTGCAAACAGTTTGGAGCCAGATCAGACGCCGGGTAACCCGGCGTCTGATCAGGCTCCAAACTGTTTGCCACCAAGATAAACATGAACTATCAGAATTGTCCAAAAATTGTTCTTTTCTACGTTTTAGTGTTTTGCGTTTATGTACGTTTGCGTTTAAACGGGAAAGAATAACAGTTTCTCCACTGTACATCATTAGGTCTGATTACACAGAGAAACTTGTGCCAACCAGTCACTCAAAACAACAGGAATCATTAGCTGTTCATGCAGGTGGCAGATTAGTGCAGGACAAAGGGAAAACAGAAACCTCCTATAGGATCTCTCTGCTTTACTTTAGTTCTGTATTAAGCAGTTATCTAGCTATAAATGTTACCATACTATGTCAAAGAATGATGAGATAACATAAGAATGTCTGTGCTTCAGGTTCCATTATTGCATAGGTTCTCTATCTTTTCTCCGCGGATTGTGCAGGTATTTCCTAATCTTCAACCACGGAGCTTTATAATATGTCATTATCGAGTATTGACCTGATTAATCCTTATTCTGCTAATCGAGACATGACTTGTATTGAAATTTTGCAAACAGTTTAGATCCAGATCAGACACAGCATAAGTTAATCATGGTGTCTGATCTAGATACAAACTATTTCACACTCCTCTTTAAGTTTCTTCAATGAAATAACAGCATAAATCTCTGAATTTTTCAAATTTGTAGATGGCAATTTAAAAGCAGAGAAAACATAAAGACAGGATAACGGTTAAGATTCCGTCAATATGTGGGTTAGTCCTTGTCATTTTCTTGATACTGTTAAAGCCTGCTACTAGGTTCAATCGAAAGGAATTTGTTTTCAGACTATATGAAAGATGATTGCTTAAAGCAAGATGAAAGTAAGGCAAATGGCTCCTAGGAGATTTCTACATAACTGTCATCTTGCAGTGCTATAACTCTTTCCTCCCTAAAACTTTAAAAAGACAATTCCAGTTGTTCATTTCAAACCAGATTGACGTGTATTTATTTGCTTTTATTGGTTATAAAAGTACATGGTCTCTCCGGGTTGTATTTTCTACGGAGACTTTGTTTGATTGGTGTAAATAAATACCATATAACTCCTCTATTACGACCACTAAAAGGAAGGTCAGTGGCTTGTATGAATGACATGTTTCAGCTTAACGCAATACGAAATCAAAAGAGAAAGCTCCTAAAGGTTCCTACTTTCACCCTGCGTTAAGTAGCCAGCTGTTATGCATGACATCATTCATTGGTCGTAATATAGGGGGTTTACTGTATGTAATTGACATATGTGGTATCCGTTCTGCTTTTCTAAGGAGATAAGAGTAGGTGGCAAATATATATGACACTACACCCCTGTAAGCACCTGCAAGTTGACCCTTAAGTTATTTTGCTGTAAAATCGTGTGCTTTGAAATTATCGTCTGTAAAATGTGTTGAATGTAGATTTATACATTTTTGAATTAAACAAATCAAAAGACGAGTATCAAGCAGCTTGGATCCAAAGAAGACGCCGAGTTACGTGACGTCTGATCTGGAACCAAACTTTTTGCAAAAACCAGCAAAGTCGCGATACAGCAGACAAAGGATTGAAATCGTCTCCACAGACATATCTAAAATTAGCAATGTATATCGCAGTTGCTTTTGCGCATTGAATACTAACGTGGCTGTATGAGAAAAATTCAAAATCTAATGTTTCCAGTTGAATGCCGCTTATAATAATGGCCTGTTTAACCGTTCATCCCTAATGACACTTAATACGACATGCACTCTGTATTTGGAGGACGGATATAATCGGCGCTATGTTTCTACGTGTTAACTCCGAATACACTAGTAATTTGTATATAGTTTGGATCCTGATCAGACTCCGCGAAGCGCGTATACCGAGTAGGACAATTGCACTCCTTATGATTACACTGTATTGAAGGACAAGCTGTTTGACGCTGTTTGCCACTTGTTTTGAAACGGCATTGCAGACAGTTATATTGATGCAGACGACAATTTGGCAGAAAAAGGGGGGGGAGGAGGGAGTAAAAACCTCACGATAAATTTATCATGAAAGGGAGAAATAGTGTGGAAACTGATAAGATACCGTGATTCTGAGAATAGCCCTTCCACTCTCAAAAAAGTCATAAAGTACAATTGCAAATAGTTTTGATCCAGATCAAAACTGGCTGCCACTTGTTTTGAAATAACGTCAGATATACAGCCTTAATTCTAACTTTGAAACGACATTGTAGAAAGTAATATTGAAGCAGACGACAATTTGGCGGTAAAGGGGTTAAAAACCTCACGATAAATTTGATCATGAAAAAGAGAAATAGTGTGGATACTGCTCAGATACCGTGATTCTGAGAATAACCCTTCCGCTCTCAAAAAAGTCATAAAGCACAATTGCAAACAGTTTTGATCCTGATCAGACGCCGCCTGACGCGGCGTTTGATCAGGATCAAAACTGGTTGCCACTTGTTTGAAATAACGTCAGATATACTGCCTTATCTCTAACTTTGAATAGACATTGTAGAAAGTGATATTGAAGCAGACGACAATTTGGCGGTAAAGGGGTTAAAAACCTCACGATAAATTTGATCATGAAAAGGAGAAATAGTGTGGATACTGCTCAGATACCGTGATTCTGAGAATAGCCCTTCCGCTCTCAAAAAAGTCATAAAGCACAATTGCAAACAGTTTTGATCCTGATCAGACGCCGCCTGACGCGGCGTTTGATCAGGATCAAAACTGGTTGCCACTTGTTTGAAATAACGTCAGATATACTGCATTATCTCTAACTTTGAATAGACATTGTAGAAAGTGATATTGAAGCAGACGACAATTTGGCGGTAAAGGGGTTAAAAACCTCACGATAAATTTGATCATGAAAGATATAAATAGTGTGGATACTGCTCAGATACCGTGATTCTGAGAATAGCCCTTCCGCTCTCAAAAAAGTCATAAAGCACAATTGCAAACAGTTTTGATTCTGATCAGACGCCGCCTGACGCGGCGTTTGATCAGGATCAAAACTGGCTAGGTTGCCACTTGTTTGAAATAACGTCAGATATACTGCATTATCTCTAACTTTGAATAGACATTGTAGAAAGTGATATTGAAGCAGACGACAATTTGGCGGTAAAGGGGTTAAAAACCTCACGATAAATTTGATCATGAAAGATATAAATAGTGTGGGTACTGATCAGACACCGTGATGCTGAGACTAGCCCTTCCAATCTCAATAACGTCAGAAAGCGCATTTGCAAACTGTTTTAATCCTGATCAGACGCCGCGTAACGCGGCGTTTGATCAGGATCAAAACTGTTTACCACTTGTTTTGAAATGACGTCAGTTATACTGCATTATCTCTAACTTTGAATAGACATTGCATACAGAAATATTGAATCAGACGACAATTTGGCGGGGAAGGGGGTGGGGGGGGGGGGGTTTTGAAAAATCTCACGATCAATATGATTCTGAAAGGGAGAAATAGTGTGGGTACTGATCAGACACCGTGATTCTGAGAATAGCCCTTCGAATCTCAATAACGTCATAAAACGCATTTGCAAACAGTTGTGATCCTGATCAGACGCCGCGTAACATTGCATACAGTAATATTGAAGCAGACGATAATTTGGCGTTGAATGGGTAAAAAGCCTCACGATAAATTTGATCATGAAAGGGAAAAATAGTGTGGATACTGATCAGACACCGTGATTCTGAGAATCCGAATTGTTTGACATTAGTTTTCATCAAATAAAACCTAGCCTTTCTGTTATTGGGGTATATTGACGCTGTTTAAAAACAGTATATACCCTGTTCAGACAGCTCCTTGAGCGGTCTAATAAGGGTCTATACTGCATTCTTGTAGGATTTCTCTGACATGAGTCTTCACTTACTCCTCCAGATTTTTTCCTTAATTCATTATCCAATGTTACTCAGCCTCCGATCTGGGTCCGATCTGTTTGTAAATACAAGTGAAAACGTACTCATCAGTGATGGTTTCATGGAGCTGATATGTCAGCCTACGGTGAACTTCAGTCGTCTGTCGATAGGGGCTGGGGTGGGAAGGGTAACACTGAAACAGTAAAACCCGTGCACAGCAGTCACATAGCGCCAGTGTTAACCCTTAGCCTGCCACTCACGACTATAGCTCCATATGCAAACAGCTTGGATCCGGATGAGACGCCGAGTAACTCGGCGTCTCATCCGGATCCAAGCTGTTTGACACTCGGACAACATTTTTAGCAATTTTGAGCAACTTTGAAGCACTTTGAAACTTGAAGCAGACGAGAAATATAGCAGACGACAATTTATTCGGCGGGCTAAGGGTTAATGTATTTGGTGCCTTATTAGAGACATAATTATGTCTGTTTAACCCTTGCATGATAAAAATTTATCGTGAGAGTTTACCCCTTTACCGCCATAGTGTCGTCTGCTTCAATATTGTTGTATGTAATATGGTTTAAAAGTAAGATTTAACTGACATAGTTTCAAAACAAGTGGCAAACAGTTTTGATCCTGACCAAACGCCGAGTAATGCGGCGTCTGACAATAATCAAAACTGTTTGCAAATTATTGAGCTTTATGGCGTCATTGAGAGTAAAATGATTAATGTAGGGCAAATACAATGCAGAAAGTTCAGTCCATTTATGACTATTAAGGGTTGTTCTCAGAAATATATTGCAAAATGGCCAGCTCTACACCTTTTGTATGAGACAATTGTACTCTTAACAGATGTGCTGTTTGTAAATGACGAGTATACTCGTCGCCAGGGTTCAATGTGATAATGATGCACACCAACTCGTATAGATGCGGATAGATAACCTCAACTAACCTTGTACATTGATACTTGATAGGGGCATACACGTGCGGATTGAACTATTTAAGCCTTTGTGTCCTTTAGTGACATTGGCAAACCGTGTAAACCCTGATAAATAGAAGCGTTACGCGGCGTCTCATCAGGGTCTGCTCGGTTTGCTATTACATACGAAATGTTTTGTTGTATGGGGAAACATAGCAGTGTTCTTCTTTATCTATAATGAACTCTTCCTGGGGCCCGTTTTACTAAACTACTTACGCAAACTTTTTGCGTAAGTCAAAATTTTAAATTTATATTTATATTTTTTATTATCACTTGCTACATACAGCAAATAGCCAGATCAGAGGACGCGCTTTAAGCGCGTCCTCTGATCTGGCTATTTGCTGTTTGCAAACGTTTATGATCGAAAAAAAAGAGTAAAACGATTTTGACTTACGCAAAAATTTTGCGTAAGTAGTTTAGTAAAACGGGCCCCAGTTTTCTATTATTAGGGAGAGTTCATTGCAATATTCAGACATAAAAACTTTTTTTCACAGGGGTTTCCGATCGAATCCTTAATTAGTATTTCCTCCTGTACACCTACCCATACCCAACATCAATGAATACAATGTATTGTTTACAGTGCTTCCTCTGTACAACATCACCCATTGGGCGACAAAGAGAATGTTTGTTGTTCGGAGGGAGTTGTTTAAAGACTTTTCATCAGTCCATTGATGGACTCAACACCCCCCCCCCCATTGTCTGATAGGTGTGATGTTAAATTTCAAAGCATGTGCAGCACAAGCTATTCAAATCTCAGTTTACTTGGTGAGGCTCAGATTACACGCTCTAGTGATTTTCAATGGTTATTTCTAACCAAACTATCAAATATAAAGGTCGGATCGCACACGAGAAGCTTCAATGGTTCTTTACTACCGACATGTCCATAAGATCCATGATTTTTGCAAAGGAAATAGTCTGGCAAAGTGTTATGATCGAAAGATGTCTTTAAGGGAGGGAAATTGGTTAACATTTGAAAACAGCTTGAATCCAGACCACACGCCGCGTCGGGTTAACATTTTAAACATTGAGTAAATGTCAACTGCTAAAATTCTGAAACTGGTTCAGTCTTCTTCATAGCTACAGAAGCAAGATTTGAGTGACAAGAAGTCTGGATCATGATCAGTCAATGCATTTAATGGAATCTAATCAGTATCCAAACTGTTTGCAAACGACGTTTATACTGGTATATAGTGTTTTTGGAAATTAAACGCTTTATCTGCCAACGGCGCCAAAAAGGCGATTTTGCAAACAATTTGGATCCTGATCAGACGCCGCGTAACCCGGCGTCTGATCAGGATCCAAACTGTTTGACACTCGTATCGACATTTCGTCAGTCAAAACAGCCCTAAATGTGTAGTAGGTAAGAGGGTTAAAGTAGACGATAAAGAGTATATAAAGGCGACATTCTCATGCAATCTGCATAATTTCCTTATTATTCACGTTCGTTACGACTATACCCTGTAACCGCCATATACGACAAAAGGCGATTTGGTAAACATTTTGGATCTTAATCGGACGCCGAGTAACCAACTCGACGTTTAGTTTAGTACATTTTATTTGCAAGGAAATTTTATATCATTCTTCACTATACATGAATATATATTAAAATGGGTTACCGGTAGGTCACAAGTTCTAACAACATAAGATAAGACCTTCTAGTAAATAAAACTTTCATGAATTCATACTATATGGCTGTAGACATGTAGTTTGGTAATTATAAGGTAAAGAAATAGATTACAGAGTAAACAGCAGATTGTCATGATATTTGTTTTTGTATTTAACCCTTTCCAGAATAAGTTTGTGAACTATTTCATAAATAGACATATCACTGTAATTTAATAGGTGTTATCCCTGAAAAATGTAAAGAGCAAAATGAAGTGAACAGTTCAGATACCGATCATTCCTGTGCAGGGCTGCCATTTCTCCGGATTTTTCCTAAATCTTCGGATTTTTTCTAGTACATGGTAGCTTAAAGCAGGCTGAAAATAAATCAGAATGCGCCTTAAGGCGCATTCTGCTTTACTTCCAGCCTGCTTTAAGCAGCCATATGTCAACAAAACTAGAAACAGGCGATAAGATAAAGGTACGATTCGTAAAATCGCACTTGAAAAATGCTAATTTGGAAATCTTAGGATTTTCATGTCAACTTATGGTAGCCCTGCCTGTGTAAGTCTTCTGACTAGAACCAACACTGATGCAGACACCGGTATTAAAGCAGACAGTAGGCCTACAGTGCTCCCTCCCTACATCGACTCTTCGAACAACGATTCCCTCCTTACAACAACACTTGCTGTTTTCCCCGAAACAAAACAACTGTTTAACACCTTCAATACAGCAATATCGTCTACTTAACCCATTAACCCATAGTCTGTTTCTTATCTTATAATATAGGTGATCACTTAAAGCAGGTTGAAAGTAAAGCAGAATGAACATTCTACTTTACTTTCAGCCTGCTTTTTAAAAGCGATTATCTGCTTGGATATAGAAAATATTTCTTACACAGCATATACATGTTTGAATAAAATTGAACTATTTTCTGCAGTGGAGTAATAAACTAAAAGCGTTAAAGGCGTATGTATAAAGTGGAGAAAACGTTATTCTTTCCCAATAAACGCGTTTACGCTTAATCTATTTCCATTGCAAACAGTTTGGAGCCAGATCAGACGCCGGGTAACCCGGCGTCTGATCAGGCTCCAAACTGTTTGCCACCAAGATAAACATGAAATATCAGAATTGTCAAAAATTTGTTCTTTTCTACGTTTTAGTGCTTTGCGTTTGCGTACGTTTGCGTTAAAACGGGAAAGAATAACAGATTCTCCACTGTAGGGTAATTGACTAAATTGTCGTCTGCTTTTTTCTCTTAATGTTACATAATGGACAATTTGACAGAAAAAACACATAATGATGAACCCATAATGACGATCTGGATTCAAGCTGTTTGGAAAGGTAAGCAAATTTCCCACCCTATAACATATCCCTCCGAACAACACACACACTATTTGTCTCCCATTGGATGTTGTTGTAGAGAGGGAGCCTGTATAATGGCGGTCGTTAGGCTGAAGCAGACTGTTACACAATTAAGCAGTTGGTGTGACATGCGCTGTGGTCTGCAATTCTGCACTGGTGATTTCACGTGTGCCGAAGCAGCGTGCCACAATCGGTGAGGCGCAAACCTTAAATTTGTTTTTCTAATTTAAAAATCATAAAAACAAGCTGGTGAAACATGAGTGTAACTTATAGCCTGAGAAAATCACATTATTCAGTCACTGAGCAAAAATACTGTCTGCAAAAACTGTCGTCTGCTAGATCTACTGATATCAAAATATTAGTTTATTATTTTTAATTTTTTAACAGAGTCAGATTGCCAAATAGTTTGGATCCTGCTGAGATTCTGATATTGCTGTTCTGAAAATATAAGAGCTTTTTAAAAAAAAATATATATATACAGTAAAACCTCGCTATTACGACCACTAAAACGAAGGCTAATTGATTGTATAATAGACAGGTGACAGCTTAAAGCAAGGTAACAGTGAAACAGAAAGCTCCTAAGGAGCTTTCTGTTTCACTGTCACCTTGCTTTAAGCGGTTACCTATCGTAAACACCCTAATAATTAACATAATTTAGTGGTCGTAATAGCGAGGTTTTACAATGTATATACAATGTACAGTGTTCCCTCTCGTAGACAACAACACCCAGTGGCAGACAAATATTGTGTGTGTTGTTTGGAGGAAGTTGTTAAAGGAAGGGAAAAATTAATACCCTTAGAGTACATTTGCAAACAGTTTGTATGGGAGACAACAATTATGTGTGTTGTTCGGAGGGAGTCGTTATAGGGAGGGAAATTGGCTAACAGTTGCAAACAGCGTAACGCGGCGTCTGGTCTTGATTCAAGCTGTTTTTGTCACTCGTCATTCAGATTTTTTCTGTCAAAATGTCTATTATATATCTTTGAGAAAAACAGCAGACGACAATTTGCTGCGTGGCTTAGTGGTAGAGCGTCCGCTTGCAGTGCGGGAGGTTGTGGGTTCAATCCCCGGTCGGGTCAAACCGAAGACTTAAAAATTGGTAGTGCTTCCCTCCTTGGCGCTCAGGATTTCGGGTTAGCATTACAACTAGTTCGTCGGTGTCAGGATAAAGTGACCGGCCGGGTACAGTCCCATTGGTGCACCTAAAAAGTGCCCCTGCTCGTAATACCCGTAAGGGGTGTGTAGCAGTATAAAGAGAAAGAAAGAAAGACAATTTTAAGCAGATAACATTGCATCCGTGAATAGGTTCACTTGTTCTGTTTAAAAAATGCGACAAAGGTCGTTGTAAGTAGGGAATCGTTGTTGGAAGGTCTGTTGTAGAGAGGGAACACTGTACTTATACTGATCAAGGACTTATACAGACACATGAATAGTTTCCGTACTTGTTTTGAATTATTTTATCATTCCTAATCAAGACAGGTCATAACGTAACGTACATGTAAATCGACATTGTAACACGGCTGTCAGTAATTTTCTGATTAGATTGTTTGTTGGGGTATTTTATTTGCCCATCTAGAGAAACTTGAAAGATTAATATCTCAAAGAGTTGACCTGAAGCGGTGAAAATTCCGCTTATTAAGTAATATTATAATTTAGGAAAGATATGAACATTAACATAGATCTACGTGTAATTATTTCCTCATTATCTATAATTAAAATTTCCATTCTGTTGTGTTGTTGTTTCTGCTGAGGTTTATAGTCCCGCATAAGCTTCATCAGATGCGTCATCCCATTGTCTCAGGTTTCCATTCTGTTTAAAATGCATTTTTTTTATACTTACATTTTTTTTAAAGAAATACGATAGAAATTATTTAAAAAAAAAAATTAAGTCACACATAAAGGGAGGTAATAAAAATGCAATTAGTATATGACTTTTGTGCTTTGTTTAAACGGGGTTGAGTTATGCCTTCTATATCCACTGCGAGTCATATTAATAAAATGAATGTGTGTATCAAGAGAGTAATCATTATAATTATATGGCCTAGGCCAGGCGGTAGCTTTGTCAGAATAAAAAAATTGAACAAATGTCACAGGGCTCCAGATCAGAGGGAGTAAACTGAACAAATCCAATATTTTCTCACTCATTTCAGTACCAAATCATATGGTGTTACTACTCATTAGAATCGTCTCGAAGAGACGATTCTAATGAGAAGTAACACCATAGGGTTTGATGCAGAAATAGATATTACTGGTGTCAGCTTTATAGTAATCATAATGATTAACATACATTGGGTTATTCATTTGTGATAGTACCCAGCACCATTTCAAATAAGCGGTTGTTTAAAACATTGAACATAAGTGAAGCATGTAGATGATCTTCATTGCTTCCCGCATAAACAGTGTACTGCATGTACAATGACTAACAACAGTAAAACCTCTCTATTACGACCACTAAAATGAAGGCTCATTGGTTGTATAAAATACAGATGACAGCTTAAAGCAAGGTGGCAGTGAAACAGAAAGCTCCATAAGGAGCTTTCTGTTTCACTGTCACATTGCTTAATGCAGAAACCTGCCTTAAACACCCAATAATTAACCAAATTTAGTTGTCGTAAAAGAGAGGTTTTACTGTAATTACATTTTATCCTCTGTACATACCCAGACTATCTGAGGGTTCATGTAGAAACTCCTTAGGGTGCGTGCACCTTTTGTAATATTTGGTAAACACCTACATATATACAATATGGCTTAGAAAATTTGAAGCTGAAATTATTCATTTGAAGTTTTATCAATGAGCGCCTGTGACAGCATGCTAATTTTGTAAAAGGTGCCGTCTCAGAGGTGGACTAGGGTTTCTGCAATCAACGCTAAAAGAAATCGATGTGTGTAATATGACGAAAATGTAGTACTAGATCAGTCGGTGCGCCAGGTTTACTGTTTGAAACAAGTTATACATGTATAACCTTATGCCATTATATTGTTACCATTTTAACTCATTCAACCCTGGGGCTTCAAATGGACACATCCAATTTCCAATGAAGTCCAGGGCTGCCATTTCTCCGGGTTTTTCCTAAATTTTCGGATTTTTTTCTTGTACATGGTAGCTTAAAGTAGGCTGAAAGTAAAGCAGAATGCGCCTTAAGGCGCATTCTGCTTTACTTCCAGCCTGCTTTAAGCAGCAACGTGTCAACTAAACTGGACACAGACGATGGGGTAAAGGTACGATTAGTAAAATCGCACTTGAAAAATGCAAATTTGGAAATCTTAGAATTTTTCATGTCAACTTATGGCAGCCCTGGAAGTCTAAGTCTATTTTTGACAACTAAGGGTTGATTTTAACAATCTATTGCAAAATGACAAACAGTATTCAGAGCCTGATCCGAGAGATCCTTCTAATCAGGAAGTACACAGTTTACATAGGACAAGTATACTCTAGTCTCTTTACTAGTACAGTGTTCCCTATCTACAACGACACCCAATGGGAGACAAAAATTGTGTGCGTTGTTCGGAGGGAGTCGTTAAAGGGAGGGAACATGGTTTACATTTGCAAACAGCTTGAATCCAGATCAGACGCCGCGAAACGCGGCGTCTGATCTGGATTCAAGCTGTTTGTCACTCGTCATTATGTTTTTTTCGATTACAAGGTCCAACAAGTATCTATGAGAAAAACAGCAGACGACAACTTTAAGCAGACAAAATTACAGCAATAAAAGCGTTAGTTAGGGAACGGCAGCAAGGGTCGTTGAAAGGAGCGACTCGATGTTGGGAGGGCCGTTTAAGGGCGGGAGCACTGTATATTATGTTTGTAAATGACATATACTCTCTTATAGGGTTGAATGCGTTAAGAGACAGGGTTTTAGGCCTACTTATCTAGATTTAACCCATTTATGCCCGGGCATTGCAATGAACTCTCCCTGTATACTTGCTGGAAGATCTCTTTGTAAATACTTCTACAATGGTGATCTTATGACACCAGTGTTTGTCCATATAGAAAAAAAATATTGCATAAAAAATATGACATAGCAAACAGCGCAGACCCTGCATATTGTAGAGTCTCATTAGGGTCTATACAGTTTTCCTATGCTCACTTTACTTGACACTAGGCATATAAACGGGTTACTTTGAGCAGTACTTATTAATTAGGAATAATTGCGGGTTTTTTCGCAATCGGTACAAACGAGCTGTCTTTCTTGATCACTTTTATCGTGTGTGATTGACATACTATCGTCTGCTTAACACCTTCACTGCCATGACGTCATCAATTTCAAACAATTGTCGTCTGCTTTAAACTAGATATTTAGTTATTTTGACTTATGAAATATTGAAATGAGTGTAAAACAGTTTGTATCCTGATCAGACGCCGCGTAACGCGGCGTCTGATCAGGATCCAAACTGTTTTCAAATTACTACTCGGGGTAAGGCATTGAAGGGCTTAACAATTCCACTGCCAACGGCACCTTTTCAAACAGTTTGGATCCTGATCAGACGTCGCGTAAGGCGGTGTCTGATCAGGATCCAAACTGTTTGACACTCGTATCGACATTTCTTCAGTCAAAACAGCCCTAAAGCTGACTTTAAGGGTGTATGAAACCCATAAGCGAATTTTTCAAAGTATTAATTTTTTTCTATCATTGTTTTTGGAAAGAGCTGTTTATGATGAATGAAAAAATAAAAATATGTAATATTGTGGTGTCCTTTTTTTGAGCTACAGCGATTTGAAAAAGGTAGATCTATGTCAAATTTGGATTTTTTTCAAAGTTTACCCATTCAGAGTACAAGCTTCAGTAAAATCTATTTCAAAACAAAACAAACATGGTAATTTGGGTTTTCATGATTTATTTCATGTCTATGGTGGTATTTTCACATATAGAAACCAAATTTAGACAAAGCAAACATCAGGTTTGAACAATATGGATCCTTGAATATCAAATATATGCTTTTAATAGAGCATGATTTTATTAGATTTTTTATTTTATGAAAAAAAGTAAAAAAAAGTTTGAAAATGAAATAGTTCTAGTATTTAACTTTTTCTTATATTCTACCAGATGAAAGCCCATGCTAAGGCAGCTAAAACTATGAAAAGAAATTGAAAGGTCAGTGTTGAAAATGTTGAGTTATTAAAGTTAAGAGTTAGGCCTATCTCCCTTTACAAAATTTACAAAAAAAGTACCATATCGATGATATTTGGAGGTTTATAAATTTCACATTTGGTGCCAGTTTTCTCTTAAATTAGTTTTTGTATGAAGAAATACTACCATAGACAGGAAAGACAGGAAATAAATAACACAAAACCAAATTATCATTTTGTTTTCATTTAAAATGGATTTTATTGAAGCGAGCTGTTTGAAAAGGACAAAATAAGAGAAAGTGGGTGGGGTAAATTTTACATGGCCGTAGAGCCAAATGTTGTTCATCAAAATGTACACTTTTTTTTAATTATTCGTTCATCTTAAATAGCTCTTCAATACAAAACCATCATAGAGTGTGTTCATATACTTTGAAAATTTCCAAAATCCATGAGTTTGATACACCCTTAAATGTATTGCAGACGACACTACCAATGCAGACGATATTTTAGCTGAAGGAGGGTTAAAGCAGCCGATTAAACTTGGCAGGGAATGAGTTTAGATAATTTGTCGTCAAACTCTATCACAATGCTATTTGATTGTATGTAAGACATGTGGCACATTAAGGGGCTCGCAACCGGATTTAGCATTAAAAATAGTAATTTGTAAATATATGTCAAATGCGTATATAAATGGGTAAGATTTAGTTTAGGATAATAAATTCTGTTAAAAAATGCATTTTAAAAAAGAAGAAGAAGAAGCTCTGGTGGGATTCGAACCCGTGACCCTCCATGCGGAGACAAACATGACAAACAAGGGCCACCATGGCCCTAAAAGGCTAAATCGCTCACCTGGTACACCATGTAAAACATGACCTATGGTGACCTAGATTACGACTGGATATGACTCACAATCAATCTTTAGAGTGTTAACAAGATTTTTCTATGATTTGACCTAGTTTCTGACCAGACACATTCCACATTTGATTTTGACCTATATTTGATGTAGGCAAACATTCTGGCAATATTTCATTCAGATCTAATGAGATTTGTAGCCTCTAGAGTGTTAACAAGATTTTTCTATGATTTGACCTAGTGACCTAGTTTTTGACCCAACATGATCCACATTGGAACTTGACCTAGATTTCATCAAGACAAACATTGTCATCTAGTTTTATGAAGATTGGATGAAATTTGTAGCCGCTAGAGTGTTAACGAACCAATTGTGAACAGACCGACAGACAGACGACGGACATCCAGGGATCCTAAAAGCTCACCTTGGCACTTCGTGCCAGGTGAGCTAAAAAGGAAGCGCCTTTATCCACGCGGCTACTGGCGCTCTCTATCTATATGGTAGCGAATTAACGTACTTCACTGGTAGCGATTGATATACGTTATTCGGCTCGGGTTTATGTCTGAGCCCGTGTAGAGAAGTAACAACAACTATACCGTTAGCTAACGCTATAGAAAAACGATGGAAAATATCTATTTTTTAAATGTCAGAAGCCAAATAATGCCACAAATTTGCTTTTATTTGAGTATTTTATTTTATTTTGACAAGTACACCATCCGGTTGCGAGTCCCTTTAAAGTAAAGAGGGAAGATTAAACAGAAATTTCCTACAGGAGCTTTCTGTTTTACTGCATTACGCCGCCTGTTTTCAATATCAGAGATTTATTTCGATCGCCATTAGAATAGTTTTGGTTGGCTGAAAATCTGTGCACCAAAGGTTCAACAAGAGGGCCTGAAGGCCCTGATATCGCTCACCTGTTGTACTGAAGCCTGATAGCTTTACCTTTCTGTTTCACCCATTTTAATCTAAATCAATTAAAATTTGTAGTATAGCATGTAAACAACTTTGGAATACAATCTCATAATTCTAGTATAGTAGAGTACATCAAGGGCAGATAACTAGAGCCTAAACAATACTGAAATGAAGCCTTTTCTAGCATTTCAAAGTTTATCAAGGGCAGAAAACTATTGCCACAATGATTAGATTTCAACAATAAGTGCACTCCTTCGAGAACTTATAGCTATATACTTTATGTGCAAGTATAATCAAAATCAATTGAAAACTGTAGTTGCAAGAGTGTAAACGCTGTTAGATATGTCATCTTGAGCTATTCAAGGGCAGATAACTCTTGACCTATTGGTCCAATTTCAACCATAATCACACTTCATTCGAACTCTTATGGTAATAAACTATCTGAGTAAGTTTGAAAAAGACTGGATAAAAAGTGTGGCTGCTAGAGTGTAAACACCGTTAAATATGGCATTTTCAGCAATTCAAAGGTAGAAAACTCTTGACCTATTGGTCCGATTTCAACCATAATCAAATTCATCTGAACTCTTATAGTAATATACAATCTGAGCAAGTTTGAGATAGATTGGATCAAAATTGTGGCCTCTAGAGTGTAAACACCTTTAAATATTGCATTTTCAGCAATTCAAAGGTAGATAACTCCTGACCTATTAGTCCGATTTCAACCATAATCGAACTCATCCTATTATGATCATATACTATCTGAGCAAGTTTGAGATAGATTGGATCAAAATTGTGGCCTCTAGAGTGTAAACACTGTTAAATATGACATTTTCAGCAATTCAAAGGTAGATTACTCTTGACCTATTGGTCCGATTTCAACCATAGTCGTACTCAATCGAGCTCTTATGGTAATATATACAATCTGAGCAAGTTTGAGATAGATTTGATAAAAAATGGCCTCTACAGTGTAAACACTGTTAAATATGGCATTTTCAGCAATTCAAAGGTAGATTACTCCTGACCTATTAGTCCGACTTCAACCATAATCGAACTCATCCAAACTCTTATGGTAATATACAATCTGAGCAAGTTTGAGAATGATTGAATAAATAGTGTGGCCTCTAGAGTGTAAACACTGTTAAATATGGCATTTTCAGCAATTCAAAGGTAGATAACTCCTGACCTATTAGTCCGACTTCAACCATAGTAGAACTCATTCGAACTCTTATGGTAATATACAATCTGAGCAAGTTTGAGAAAGATTGGATAAATATTGTGGTCTCTAGAGTGTAAATACTAAAATTGTTGACGACGAACGACGGACATTCAAGGATTGCAAAAGCTCGCCCTGAGCTAGCTCAGGTGAGCTAAAAACATTAGATCGGCTGATATTGATACATTTCATAATTATGTGCCCGTGTGCGAACATTTGCACATTTATTATCGTGATAAGACTCCGAGTTATATGACCACGTTCTTTTACACCGATACTTTTTTCTGACAATAAAATAGGGCATCATTTAATTTACATGGTTTTAGCAGAGAGCACGTTTGCAATGGACCAGATTTTGTCAGTATATCGCGGCGTCTGATCAGGCTCAAACTGTTTTCCATTCAAATTAAAAGATCAATATTTTTCAATAACTTATATTTTTCGACCTGCTTTAATAGTTTATATCTTCAAAACGAAGAGGGGAGCCTCCGTGGCCTAGTGACTGATTTATATCACTAAGCTCCTCATCGCTGTTGGTTCGAATCCCAGTCTGGGTATTCGTCGGATTTTTCATGTGGGAAAGCCTTCCAGCTGGCTTCCGGAGTGTCTGTTACTATACCCAGTTGCCGATTTGTGCCTTGAAACAGTGCATTAAGGGCTTCTGGAGTCTTCCTCTGCTTGTACTTAGCTGGACGTGGTGAAATGACTGAACCGGACGAAAAACCATAACATATCAAAATCAAAACGAAGAAACAGACCAGGGCTGCCATTTCTCCGGATTTTTATCCTAGCAGATGGAAGCTTAAAACAGGCTGAAAGTAAAGCAGAATGCACCTTAAAGCGCATTCTGCGTTACTTTCAACCTGTTTTAAGCAGTCATTTGTCTTCAAAACAAGAAACAGACTATGGGGTAAAGGTACGATTAGTAAAATTGCGTCTGAAAAAATGAAAATTTGAAATCTTAGGATTTTTATGATCCAACTTATGGCAGCCCTGAACAAATCAAAATGAAGAAACAGACTATAATATGGGGTAAAGGTATATAAATGACAACAAAGACGACGGCAATTGATTTCAATGCTTTTTACTTTCATATTAATCTGTACAATGATAACTCACGACACAAGTTTGTAACGTAATACAAATTCTCAACCAAAAAAAAGAAATACTGGCAAACTGAAACTGTCTCAACAAAAATAAACGTCAACTTAGTTCAAGAAACTGGAACGCTTGCAGTAACTTTTACTTTAAAGAAGTAAGGCCAGTGGGACACGGGACAAACTCTGTCACCTGGAGTGAGGTATTCACCAAGGCCACGTACAGTCTAGGGGCCAAGGTTATAAAGCGTTTGAGCTGAGTCTGAGTGAGTCCTCAAGCATTGAGAACGACTTAAAACTCACCTCAAAAGCTTTATTATCTTGGACCCAGGTCTGACCTGTATCAAACCACTAGTTAACAAACTTGCACTAGAGGCATTAACGTCTTTAAAGACAGGAGCAGATTTGTGCCGGACAAAAGTAATGCATAAAGATAACCCTTAGCCTGCCACTCACAACTATAGCTCCATATGCAAACATCTTGGATCCGGATGAGACGCCGAGTAACTCGGCGTCTCATCTGGATCCAAGCTGTTTGACACTCGGACAACATTTTCAGCAATTTTGAAGCACTTTGAAACTTGAAGCAGACGAGAAATATAGCAGACGACAATTTATTTGGCGGGCTAAGGGTTAATGCAGAACAGGAGTAATACAGAAAGCTCCCATAGGTAGCTTTCTGTATTACTTTTGTTCTGCATTAAGCTGCCTGTTTTAAAGACAACTAATGCATTTTGTTTTTGAAAACTGGAAAAGACTGTACCATGGCCATGTAACCCCTCTTTCCTGTAATAAAGACTGGTACGGAGAAACGCAACAAACCAGCCTCGCTTACAATCTCATGACGTAACCCTTATCATACTGAATTGTCGTCTACTTCAAATATAACGTCTGTAAAAAACATCACCTAGTTTTATGGGCTTTTTTTTTTACCTCAAGAACAATTAAATATGAGTGACAAATAGTTTGAATCCAGATCAGACGCCGTGTAACGCAGCGTCTGATCTGGGTCCAAATTGTTTGCAAATATTATCTAGGTTGCGCTTAGCACGGTAAGTGTTAAAGGAGACAAGTTTGGGAAAAGGAAGTATTTTGCTAACTTATTTTGATTGATCTCAAAAGATTAATACGCTTGCACTTATAAAGCTAATACTGACATATCATTTTTAAAAAATCTCCTATAAAGTAATAAAAACAAACTTCTGTTATATTTTCTTATTTGCAGCTTTCAAAGCACACCCAAAATCTGTGAATAGCGGCAAAACTTTCCCAGAAAAAAAAAATATTGTTATGCATGTCATTTTTCTCCTTCCATGACATATTTACCTGTATTTTATGTTAAACTCAGTGCAATATCCCATCCAGGGAATGAAATATTTATCATAAGTTCACAACAATGTATTTCTACAGTAACGTATATTAGATCTAATATACGTTACTGATTACTATAACCGCCAGATATGCAATAATTTTTATATTATATAGGATGTCTTACAGTACCGCCAGATTTTGATTTTAGAATAGACTAGAGAATATGTATTCACTTAGTTGAAAATAAACATCAGTGACACAATTTATAAATTGGTGTGTTATTTTTGCTGATCATAAATGTATAACCCTTTCCCCCACAGAAGTGCCTTTTGACACCTTAACCTCTTCCTACAGTGGAGAATCTGTTATTCTTTCCCGTTTAAACGCAAACGTAAAACACTAAAACGTAGAAAAACAACTTTTGGACAATTCTGATATTTCATGTTTATCTTGGTGGCAAACAGTTTGGAGCCTGATCAGACGCCGGGTTACCCGGCGTCTGATCTGGCTCCAAACTGTTTGCACTGCAAATAATAGTTTTAGCGTAAACTCGTTTATTGGGAAAGAATAACAGATTCTCCACTGTAATAGATATGCATGTTCTGTTCAATATGCCTTACATTGTTTCCCTTCATACTGATAAGTGGCAGCTTAAAGGAGGCTGAAAGTAAAGCAGAAAGCTCCTACATGAGCTTTCTGCTTTACTTTTGACCTGCTTCAAGCAGCCACATCTTACTCGCTGGCAACGGTCTATGGGGGAAAAGATTTAAATGAGTAGCCAGTTAATTATTGCTATGTTCATTACACCCCTTGTCTGTGGTGTAAATGATATAACCATTCCAACTCCGCATAATAAAAACTTATATCCATAAAAACACCTCTGTATATACACTATAAAATTTGCAAATAACATTTTCCCTTAGTCCTGAATAAGCGAATTATGATTTGCCTTTTATCAACTTACATTGTCCCTTTTTCGCTGCCTTTGCTGGTATAAAAGCAAAACCATTATTGCTAGTATTGATAAATATTGCTGGTAAAAATCAATACCTTCGATGGTATGTATAATTTTCAAAGTCTTACAGAAACAATTCTGATGTTCATCACGTTAAGATAGACTAATTCACTAATTCCTGTCAAGGCATTTTAGCAGCTTAGTTTTGATTGTGTTTGAAGGCCAAACTGAAACAGGACCAAGGTTAAAATGGTGGTTTGGTTTGAGGTATATATGGCCTACAGCCAAATAAAAAATACTAAAAGCTCAGACACTATACAACTGAGGTGAACAAATCTGAAAGTGTAAGGGTCAAAATAAAAACAAGTATCTGCAAAAAAATGAGGAACAAAAAAAAAGAGTACAAATTAAAATGAAACAGATCATATAAAATAATAGACAATCATGTCATTTAGATATGCTTGATTTAAGATTGAGTTGGTATGAATGAAGAAGGGACTGGACTTATTCCAAGTAGATCTACTATTAAGCTCTTAAATGTTATACATAATATTTGCATCAGATATGTGTCCAGCAACCAAGCAATGATGAAGCATCAACAAATTTTAGGCCTACTTAATGCAGAACAAAAGTTATGCAGAAAGCTACTTCTAGAGCTTTCTATATTACTTTTGTTCTGTATCAAGCTGCCAAATGCTTCTTCTTTTGAATGCTAGATTTTAACAGCTTTGCACTTAACCCATTACCCCCATAAATACGCCTTTAATTAAAATCTCTACTGAATAAAATAGTTCCAATTTATACTGTCACAAATTAAAATCATAAGAAATATTTTCTATAATTCAACAGATGCTAGCTTAAAGCAGGCTGAAAGTAAAGCAGAATGTGCCTTAAGGCACATTCTGATTTACTTTCAACCTGTTTTAAATGATCACCTATCTTCAATACTAGAAATAGGCTATGGGGTAATGGGTTAAAAAGGAACTAAAATCCTTTAAAACCATTAAGTTTGATCAACTCAAACTGTGCAAGAAATTATAAATATTGAATGAGCAATTACTGGACAAGTAATCATGTTTATTTCTAGTAACTCTGTGTACATTTAAAGTGTTCAAGTTGTAATCAATCCAAAGGAACATAACCATTGGCTGCTTCTTATTCACCGATAAATGTGGTGAACTAAAATGTAGTAGTAACTTTAGCACTTTCTGTAAGTGATTTTACATTGTTTGTGGCAATCTATGAGAACAGTTGGTTTTATAGTTAACTTGTTATAACCAATGTTTCTTTATGGCAACCTATAATCCTTTACCCCATAGCCTGTTTCTAGTTTTGAAAATAGGTGACTACTTAATGCAGGTTGAAAGTAAAGCAGAATGTGCCTTAAGGCACATTCTGCTTTACTTTCAGCCTGCTTTAACCCTTTGAACCCTAGTCCCGCATATAGGCGTCCATTTCAAACAGTGAACATTACACTTGTTTTGTGCAAACAGTGAAGACCCAGATCAGAGGGCTCCGAAAGGAGCCCTCTGATCAGCGTCTTCAATGTTTAGTCATAATGCCAAACATTGACAAAAACAACCCTTAAAGGTCAGAATTTGACTAGACTAAAATGGAAACTGGAATTGTCCATTTAAAGTTTCAGGGAGGAAAGAGTTAAGCTATTATTTGCTAAAATATAGAAAATATTTATGATTTTAATTTGTGACAGTATAAATTTGAACTATTTTCTTCAGTACAGAAATTATTTAAAGGCGTAAAAAGGCGTATTTATGGGGTAATGGGTTAAGGATTAAGTGTGTTTAACTGATAACTTATAATAATGTACATGTATCTTTGTGGCAATCTATAATGTAAAGATAGTCTGTTAAATTGTTGACTTATTACATGTACAAATTATGTAGTTTTTGTGGCAACTTTGAAGAAGATTCTTTATTTGTTGAATTTATCATAAAAAAATATCTTTGTGGTAGTTTACGGTAAAAGTGTGTTTTAACGTTAGCCTATACTAATAACTGTATCTTTGTGACAACAAATGAAGATAATTGTCTAATTAGTAACCTATTACAATACTTGTAAAGCACATATACAGTATATGTCAATGTAGAATAGTGTGCATGATATGTGATGCTTTGAGACAAAATTTTGGCTTATATACAAGGAGGTTTGATGTATAAAAGATCCACCTATGAGAAAAAAGGTGTGGGGGAGAACATTGCTTAATTCTGTTAAAAAGAGAGAGAGAAAAAATCTATGTAACTGAAAACAAATTACAAAAACTTAACAAACTCATGACATATACCGCAAACTGTCTGAATGGCATTGGAAAAAATAAAACTTGTTTCTATGTGTATCACGTTATAACTACAGTCAAAATCTCTGGTAAGCAGCCATTAAATAACAAAACATTTAAGATATATCTTATAACAGGTGACTGCTTCATGCAGGACAAACGTAATGCAGAAAGCTCCCAGAGGGAGCTTTCTGCATTACTTTTGTTCTGCATTAAGCTTCAACCTGTTTAGAAATAAACTTTTTTTTCAAAATGGCTGCTTAACAGGGTTTCGACTACACACACAAGTCCACTGATCACAGCTCCCCACAATGTATGACATACACAAGACGGTACTACTATTACATTTACGATTTTTTTGCACACAAAAAACATTAAACCACGGTTGTTCCATATTTACTTTTTTATGTTAAAACAATAAAATGTAATATATCTTTATAACTATAACATTTAAGATCACAAGGACTATAGTATAGGCACAAGTCTGAATTGTTTTCTCTTTCTATTATATATATAAAACATGGATACTGTAAACCCCTCACTATTACCATTACTGAATAAAACACTCATTATTTGTGACCGACAAGTGTCTGTTTAACCTGTTATCTCATAGCCTGTTTCTAGTATTCAGGAAATAACAAAGCAGGTTGAAAGTAATGCAGAATGTTCCTTAAGGCACATCCTGCTTTACTTACAGCCTGCTATAAGTTACCATCTGCTGGGGTGTAGATAAAATATTTCTTTTATGTTGCACTTTCCATACTGTATAACATGGGAGATAATTTCTGCAGTCGAGAAATGAATTAGATTAATGCGTAACAGGGCGTATCTAAGTAGTCAAGGATTACAGCAGAATGGAAGTAAAGCAGAAAGCTATTTCTTGGAGATTTCTGCTTTACTTTCATCCTGCTTTAATCCTTTGAGCCCTTGTCCCGCATATAGGTGTCCTTTTCATACAGTGAACATGTGAGTAGAACACTTGTCCTATGCAAACAGTGAAGACCCAGATCAGAGGGCTCCGAAAGGAGCCCTCTGATCAGGGTCTTCACTGTTTTGTCATAATGCCAAACAATGACAAAAACAACACTTAAAAGTCATAAATGGACTAGACAAAAATGGAAACTAGAATTGTCCATTTAAAGTTTCAGGGAGGAAAGAGTTAAGCAGACACTTGCCTTAAAACAATAACAGTAAGATTTTCTCGAGTAGTGGTAAAAGCCGAGTTTCACGGTATATATGATACATCAATATTCTTAAAACTGAACCCCTGACTGTACACTGATTCACCATCCAATGAAATATTGTACATGTACATAACAAGATGCTACCTCCCCTTCTAACTCTAATACAAACATTGAATCTTTAGACCATCTACAACAAAATTACCCACAGTACGAATACACACACGTGTGACGTATATCTCATGACATGTGAAGACCATTACAACGATTACTTCAACAACAACCACTTTACTGTAACACCTAACACGGTCTGAGCAATTATGCCTATTTATATCATAGCTTCCTTCCCTCCTTTTTATATTTAACCTGAAACTACTTCACTCATAAAAAGATATAACACAGTTATGTTATTTCTCAGCACATTATATATTCCTAAGCCAAGACTAAGTATTATTTTGTGTTTGTTTTACAATTGCTTACAAATGTCCTTCAATTTGCTGTGCATTTTAAAAATTTACTGTCGTTTATATCTTTGCATTTCCTTGTTCTAATCAAATTTTCTTTACTGCTACTTTTTCATGATTAACTATACTACTGCCACCTGTTAACAGTGCCCCTCCCCCTTTCTTCCCCATTTCTGTCCTAGTGTATGCCAACATACAATCAGACTTGTGGTAGGTGACCATTGTCTGAAGAAGTTTGAACTCTTTTTTTGACTTTGCATACTGAAGCAGGTTAACCCATTAATCCCATAAATACACCTTCAATTTATTTTTTCACTGAAGAAAATACTTCCACTTAATACGTTAATGAATAGGCACCATGAGAAAATTTTCTATATGATAGCAGATGGTAGCTTAAAGCAGGTGGAAGGTAAAGCAGAATGCGCCTTATGGCGCATTCTTCTTTACTTCCAATCTGCTTTAAGTGCTCACCTGTTGTCAAAACTAGAAACAGGCTATGGGGTAATGGGTTAAATCATTCAACCATAAACACCAGTATACTCATCCTTTACAATGCACTCATCACAGGTACACAATTTCTAAATGACGAGTATACTCGATGCTAGGGGTTATTGCATGATAACAGTAAAGCAGCTACCTAACAGCCTTCATGTAAATGGTAGCCTAGCACATGTCTGTTAAATACATGTTTGTGCAGACAAAACACATTATATATATTATTCCTGAGATCAGCACTGTGTACGTTGTTGGCTACCAGACCCTTTATCATATACATTCACCTTTAGATGCATTAACCCTTTCCCAATAGTTCCAATTTATACAGTCATGGATATATACTACCGGTATAAGAAATAGTTCTTATATTCTAGCAGATTGTACCTTAAAGGAGAATGAATATACGTAGTATTTTGTGTGGTTGCTATATACAGGTTTTACCAGGGCTCCAGATAAGAGGGGGTAAACTGAACAAATCCAATATTTTCTCACTCATTTCGATGATTAGCACAAAATCATATGGTGTTACTACTTATTAGAATCGTCTCTTCGAGACGATTCTAATGAGTAGCGACACCATAGGGTTTAATGCAGAAATAAAGATTTTTATCTTTGAAATACTCCCCTTATCTGTGGCCCTGTTTTACTGTACACACTCATAATGGGTGGGGAGAGGGCTATGGCAGTTGCACATGTACAACCATGTCTGTGTTCTGTGACTATGCTTAGTGTTATCTCAAAATAGGCTGATGTTTAATGAAGGACAAAAGTAATGCAGAAAGCTCATTTAGGAGACTTTTGCAATACTCATTTTCTGCAGATACCTGTAAGCAATCTTGCTTCTTTTATAAATTTACAAGGTGACCTAATTACAGTTAATTCATGTTTCTTTGTAGTTGTTGAAACATTCTGAGAACATCATGAGCAGTAATGGAGGTGAAATATTCTACTCTTTCAACACCATGGACCTGTCTAAAATATACTCCATACATTGGCAAACAGTGTATACCCAGATCAGAGAGCTCCTATACTGTTTGCTAATTTAGGGCAGTATTGACCCAGAATTCCAAGTACATGTAGTCTGAATCATACTTTGGTAACTAAAAAGATCCACAAGGTAGCCAAATAACCCACTAGAGCTACTTGGTGTTGAAAGAGTTAACGAAGAAACCAGCTTGTGATATGGATATTAAGTGGAAATGTTGCATTTTAAAAACACAATTACAAACAAAACACCTTAAAACAAAATATTTATTAATTTAGTAGAAAAAAAATCATTGCTATTTATTCTGGATGTATTGCTCTGTATATATATATATATATATTTATAAGTAGTATATACATTACAGTCAAATCTGTGATGAGTGATTATTCAATACAAACATTGGATATCTCTTAACCCATTACTCCATAAATACGCCTTTTTACACTTTTAATTTATTCCTCAATTTAAGACAAAAATTTCAATCTATCCAGTTATGACTATGCAAAATAAGAAGACGTTTCTATATCCTAAAAGATGGTAGCTTAAAGCAGGCTTTTCACCTATTCTAAGCAGTCACATGTCTATGGGGTAAAGGGTTGAGACAGGCAGCTGCATACTGCAAGAAGAAAGTTATGTTAAAAGCTCAATTGGAAGCTTTCTTCATGACTTTCAGGCAGCAATAAGGTGCCAGTTATGGTACAAGACTGCCAATGTGTTTTCGTATAAATGCCCACTCAACACAGATTTTTACTGTAGTATAGATTAGTAAACTTTTATGACATACCGAGTTATGGGCAAGAAAATGGATATTTTATATGGCAACAAGTTTTCTATGTTTGGCTGTCAGTAGCACTTTGTCCAAAAGAGAAACGAACAAGAAACACACACGAAAATAAACTACTACCTTTTCCCCAATAAATACATCGTTGTACACCTCTAATAATTTCTAGACTAAGGAAAGTAGTCCCCACCATGAGAGTTCTTAACATAAATATATTACAGGCAGTTCCAGTATTTTTTTGCAGATGGCAGCTTAACTCTTTCCTCTCTGAAACCTCAAATGGACAATTCTAGTTTTCAATTTAGTCTAGCCCATTTTTGACTTTTTTAGGGTTGATTTTTTACAATATATATCAAAATGACTAACAGTATAGAACCTGACCAGAGGGCTCCTTAAAGAGCCCTCTGATCGGGGTCTACACTGTTTGTATATGACAAATGTACTCAGTACAGGTACACCGTTTGTAAATGACGCATATATGCGTGACTATAGGGTTCAAATAGTTAAAGCAGAGTGAATTCTGCCTAAATTCTTTCAGTCTGCTTAAAGCTACCATCTGCAAGGATATAGAAAAAATTCCTCATTGTGCATTCAAGACTATTAAAAGTGGAGATATTTTCTTCAATGGAGAAATACAGGTGTAAAAAAGACATATGTATTGGGAAATGGGCAAAAACTGTGTTTAATCTTGCTAACAGAAAAGCTTTAATATAACTGTCAGAATTATTAGCTTGTTGATGCTTGAAATCTTTGTATCTTACTTTGTAAACCATACAATTCAAAAAGTTGTGAAAGCCTTTAATAAGAGTGAAAAGGTTAATAATAGCTGATATCATAAACGGGCAGATTTTTTTTTTTCCAAGAAATTTTGTAATACTAGGCTTAACTATTCTTCTGCCATGTGACTTGTAAAAGGTTGAAATTAAATGTATCTGATCAGTAACCACACTGTTTGACGTCACTTGGGTAGTCAGGCTTCTTCAAATGAACGGACATAAAATATAAATTTGAAACCCAAAATGTAGACAACAAACTTAGAGAAGAAATTATGACTGGGTACGGGTTAAGATTGCAAATGACGTGAAGATCTGAACACTAGCCTAGCAAACCTAACGATTTGATTTTGCCAATTATAACATTACCAGTAATGAGTTTATTAATGAATAGCTTGGTAAGTTTATGGATTTGATTTCATCAATGACATTTTCAGTGATGATTTAAATTGTGAATGTTCATAGCTGCAGGGGTCAATGTTTTATGACAATGTTTTATGACGGGGGAAACAGTCTACATATCAGAACAGTAAAACTCTCCATACCAACCACTAAATAATTGTAATTATTTCATGTTTAAGCCAGGTACCAATGTTATAAAGCCTTTGAGGTGAGCCTGAAGTAGTTCTCAAGCATTTGATTGGTCAGATCTGAGCCTAGGCTCAGATCTGACCAACCAAATGCTTGAGAATGATACCAGACTCAACTCAAAAGCTTTATAACCTTAAAACCAGGTGTCTACTGAAAGCAAAGAGAAAGTAAAACTAAAACAGAAAACTCCTTTAGCAGCTTTCTGTTATACTTTCACCTTGCTTTAAGCTGACACCTGTCTCTCATGCAATCAATTAGCCTTCTTTTTAGTGGTCGTAACAGAGGAGTTTTACAGTAATTGTCAATTATCCTATTCTATCTACGTGTTATGTGTTTCACAACCTCCAGGTATGATCAGTACTTCTATGTACAATGGTAAGGCAATTAAAAGTCTTTAATGAAATAATAAAAAAAATCATTTTACTTTAACTCAGCCTTTTTGATTTCTTTAGCCAAGCATCTGGGCTATAAGTCTTTGGTTTTCAATGTAAAAACTAAACATGACATGTCATGACTGTGACTCCTGATCAACATGTTTTAAGCATGTGTGTACATACACATCGCTCCAGATAAGGGGGGAGTAATCTGAACAAATCTCATTTCAGCACCAAATCCTATGGTGTTACTACTCATTAGAATCGTCTCGAAGAGACGATTCTAATGAGTAGTGACACCATTGGGTTTAAAGCAGAAATAAAGATTTTAGTTTTTGAAATACTCCCCCCTATTATCTGGAGCCCTGTATACACAAGTATGCCCTTTAACCCTTTCCTTCATAGTATGTCAAACCTTTTCACCCCATTTACCTTTTCTACATAGGAATCCCTTTTCTTTTTACTACTATGTTCTGAAAAGAGGCATAAGAAACTTTCCCTGCATTCTGACAGAGAACTGCTTAAAGCAGGCTGAAAGTAAAGCAGAAAGCTCCTGAAGGAGCTTTCTGCTTTACTTTCAGCCTGCTTCAACCAACCACCTTTTTTGCCGCTGAAAAAAGCTATGAAGAAATGGGTTAAACACGTCTTATAGAACATGGACAATGAGGCACATGTTCTATATCCAATATGAGATTGATCCTAAAACATACACCCATAAAAACAGTCACTAAACTCCATACACAGGTACATACATACAGATCTATCTATTTACAAAACAATACTAGACAATATCAGTAACCTACTGATTGTGCAACACATACACACAAACCGTTATTAAGCAACCATTTCAATTTAAAGGCAACCCAGCTGACACTCAATGTTGTTTCAATGTTCAAACAATGTGACAGTGTTTGAACCAAAGCTGTTTCAACGTCGTGTGACCCATGGGAAGACATCACAGACAGGTGACACATAAATATCGGACTTAAGTAATGCAGAAAACTTCCTTTTGAGACCTTCCTGCACTACTTTTAATTCTGTATTTACACATTCAACCCTAGCAGTAAGTATACTCATCAATAACAAACAGTGTATCTGTGAAGAGCACACTTGTCCTAAGCAAACAGTGTAGCCCTTGATCAGAGGGCTCCTCCAGGAGCCCTCTGATCAGGGTCTACACTTTTTGTCATTTTGCAATAAAATCTTAAAACCCAATCCTAAATACAACGTATTTGAAATTGGCCAGACTGAATTGGACATTATAATTGTCGATTATTTTCCTTAGTAAATGAATTGTGTTTAGGTACCCCTTATCTCAATGACTGCCCATGCGCAGTTCTTTTGAAGTGGCTGCTCAACAAGTGTTTTGTCTGTATCACATAACATCCCCTATCAGAACTACCAGGTGTTATACCTCAGGCCAAAAACAAGACTCTTACCAAATCATAATAAAAATGAAACACACTAACAGTGTCAACTGATCATTGCTACAAAGTTAAAAATCTCCTGTCTTAATTGTTTAATGCTATGTACAAATGAACAAGCGATTTTAGTTGATGATCAACTGTGTAATATTTTCACATATAGTATTAGAGCAAGGTTTGCCAACAGCCACTGAAGAAAATAGTTATAAGTTATACAGTAATAGATATATATCATAAGAACTATCTTCAATATTGTAGAAGATGGAAGCTTAAAGCAGGTTGAAAGTAAAGCAGAATGCGCCTTAGGGCGCATTCTGCTTTACTTTCAACCTGCATTAAGTGGTCATCTGTCTTTAAAAGTTGAAACAGGCTATGGGGTAATGGTTTAACACAAATCTGACTTAACATTAACACTAACTAATCAATGCAATAACTTTTGTATGTGCCTATACATTAAAAGAACTGCTGCAAGTGTCATAACTATACCAGCTGTTAAAGAAAACATTAATATTTGGAGATGGACAAAGAGAGACGGGGAGAGCTGCCATCTGAAAGTTAAATATTCAACCAACAATGATTTTGCAGGGGTGTGAGAGGGAGCTAGAAGGGTCTATATGTATGAAGCCATGAAAACGTGAAATGACACTGCTGGGCGATGGGATATTCATATTACATTTAAAGTCCTACAAGTGTCTGATGATGTGGAAGGAAAAATGCATTCAATAAGCTAAAAACAGATTGATACATGACAAAAAATATCAGAGAAATATTGTACTTTTTTTAAACATGATGTAGTCATGCAAAATACTCAGAGAACAATTGTTTGTGTTACGGAACAGATGGCAGCTTTAAAGCAGGAAGTAAATCAAAGCAGAAAGTTCCTATAGGAGACATCTGCTTTGACTTCATTTTGCTTTTAAGCAGCCTTAAGACATCTAAAACAAGTTTTCTTGTGGGACTTACATACTAGAGGAAATAATTAAACAATTATTTTTTTTATTGTTATAAAACCTGTCAGGGGTTCAACGATTTTAACAATGAAGGACATGATTTCTAGCTTTTCTAGCTTTTCCCAAATCTTGATTAATATACATGTACAGTTAAACCTCTCTATTACGACCACTAATGTGAAGGCTAATTGACTGTATAAAAGACAGGCGACAGCTTAAAGCAAGGTGACAGTAAAACAGAAAGCTCCTTTAGGAGCTATCTGTTTTACTGTCACCTTGCTTTAAGCTTCCATCTGTCCAAAACACCTAATAATTACCACAATCTAGTGGTCATAATAGAAAAACTGTGCTACAAAAAAATTAGACAATGAACTGGCTGAGATCATTATTGAGTCTTTGAAACACCTGATAATTCTAATAGGCAGATATATCATGAAACTAAATCTCTTTGAGAAACACTAAAATACAATACAAATACTATAGATCCATGTTGTCAAACTAATTCTAACAACTGAGCTCCGGATAAGGGGAGTACTTCAAATACTAAAGTCCCTGTATCCCCAACAAACTCTATGTTTTGACTACTCATTAGAACCATCTCTTCGAGACGATTCTAATGAGTAGTCACAACCAAGGGTTTGGTGACGGGCAGAAGGAGAAAATGATGAAAATAATAAACCAACTTCCTCTTATCGGGAGCTTCGTAACAATACTTGATGTGTTTTGATTTCAACTCTTGCATTTAAAGACAAAAATAACAGAAGTACCAGTAAGTTTTGTGTCTTAAACCTATTTTGCACCATAGCCTAAGTCTAATTCCATTTGTAAACTGTAAAGACCCTGATCTGGGTATTCATGGTGAACAATGGTATTCTACATGTATATTATCTATTAAACTTGGCTATCTCTTTGATACTATATACAGTAAAACCTCTCTATTACAACCAATCAAACCAAGGTCAATTGATTGTATAAAAGACCGGTGACAACTTAAAGCAAGGTGACAGAAAAACAAAAAGCTCCTAAAGGAGCTTTGTTTTTCTGTCACCTTGCTTTAAGCAATCACCTGTGGTAAACGCCTACAATTTAGTGGTTGTAATAGAGAGGTTTTACTGTATAGCAAAGAGAGGTGTCAAAAGGCATTCTACAATGGGAGACAACCCAATAATTACAATGCAACAAATAAAGATGTATTAGCCACTTACATGTGCTTATTCTATGGATAAAAATGTTACAAAAACCCTACTAAATTCTCCATAACTTCCAAAATTGTGTACCCATCTAGCGAAGCTAAACCTTTGTTAAATCATACAATCAAAGAAGCTGCATAAGTAGCCTACACTCTATGCATGTTGGGTGCATATCAACCCTGAATAAACAATAATAGACCAAACTTAATTAACAAGTGGAAATGTCCATTTGAAGTATCAGGATCGAATGAGTTCAGCTGTCTTTACCCTTGATGCTTCTCTGAATGTTAATTGAACAATTGGGGCCTGCATGTCTTACGAAACTTATGACAAAAATGGTTGTAAGTCAAAACTTTAAAATACATCTAATTTCTGATAACTCTATCTTAAAGAGACAGAGGAGAAATAAATAATAATTGTGAATTTTACAACATGACTTCCGACAATATTTGTCTTATGACGTTTCATAAAACGAGCCTCAGGTCTGGCTGTTTAATTGCAATAAAACTTAATGAAGGTACACTTCAATACAACCTTTACCAGTTTGATTTCAAAACTATCTAAAAAATTTAAAACAGAATCTCATCAACCCTTTTGATTAATCACATATTGCTAAAAAGATGTTTTTTTCATGACCAGTTAAAAAGTGTCATAAAAAAGCAATTTTTTGAGTTTATAAAAGAAATTTAAAAAAAAATCTCCATTACTCCATAGATATCCATTTTTAAGCATTTAAAAGCTAGCTCTAAATTGAAGATGTTAAAAAAGCACATACAATTTGATAGGAAAAAGAAGAAACAAGGTTTTTAGCCCCTGAAAAGGGGCTGGTTGATTGTACTTCCTTCATCACAGTATTGCTTCAGCTGTATATTCACAGATAGTGCTTTATAGTTTTTGGTGATTGGGTGAGGACAGAACAGGGCTACAGTGGAAAACATGACATTGTTATTCCCTACTAAATGTGCTTGACATAAAATTTCTTCCATTGCAAACATTTTGGAACCAGTTCAGACACAAAAATAACCTGGCATTTGATCAGACTCCAAACTGTTCACAACCTTGATAAAAAAAATTTGTCGATTTCCAATAATTGTCTTTTTCTACATTTCATTGCAATTTTGCATTTAGATTTTGTCTAACCCATTAACCCATCAATTCACCTCCCTCCCCCCCCCCCCCCAAATTTATTCCACCTCTTAAAATAGTTCCAATTTACACTGTTATGAACACGTACCATAAGAAATAGATTCTAAATCTTAGCAGATGGTAGCTTAAAGCTGACTGAAATTAAAGCAGAATGCGCCTTAAGGTAATTTCTGCTCTCCTTTAAATCTACTTTAAGTGGTCACCCGTCTTCAAACCTAGAAACTGGTGATGGGGTAATGGTTTAAATGGGGGGAAATGATGTCTTCTCCACTGTATATGCCAATTATGATTATGTTAGGACAATTACTGAACAAAATACAGCTAAAATTGACCTATCTGTCTCATCAAAAATGTAATACTAATATTTATACCATAAAAGGCTTTAAGTTACATGTCAAAGGTCATTATTAAAATACTCCACATGAGGAAACTTACATGATTTGACAGCGACAATTAGATAAGCACATATAAAATGGCAGTGTTATACAGACATGGGAATTTTGACATATGTGCTTCAAAAATCTAATAAAAGTCAATATATGTGTTGAGTGGCCATTGAGAAAATGAACAAAATCTTTATGATTTATATTATTGGGAGCTTAATACAGGCCAAGAGTAATGCAGAAAGCTTCCTTTGGAAGCTTTCTGCATTACTCTTGTTCTGCATCAAGCAATCATATATAATTATGTCTCTAGATAGAGAATGTGGTTTGTGCATTAAATGGCCATTTAACCAAAGTTTGACTTTACTTATCCATACAACCAGAAGTAACATCACAGAAACCATATTCTGACTGAAATAAAGTTGGTTTTAAATTCCTAACCATTTTCCTAAACAAACGGAAGAGAGAGAAAAAAAATTCACAAATTGTTGGGGAAAAAAATGTTT
>CAKLPP020000040.1:0-46985 GCA_922989275.2 Gari tellinella
GTTTTCACCCTGGTCTTTTTTGTTACCTTTGACTGCAAATAATAAATTAACAACCAGTGAATAGAACTGTCAAAGAAATACTGGTGTAACTTACAGGAAATTTTCCTAATCTGAGATGTTCACACACCCCCCCCCCCCCCCCCCCCCCCCAACTTAAAGAATTTTAATTGAAGACAAATGGTTGCTTAAAACTGTAGAACATTTTATTAAGTAGAAGTATAAATAAAATATGTATGGGATAATAGGTAAAGCAATCATCTGCTTAACCCTTTACTCCATAATCTGTTATGGTTTTGAAGATAAGTGACATCTTATAGCTGGTTGAAAGTAAAGCAGTCTGCTTTAAACTACCATCTGCTAAAATATAGAAAATATTCCTAATTATACATATACATGGCTGCCTAAATTAAAACTATTTTGTTCATTGGAAAAATAAATTAAATACATAAAAATGTGTGTCTATGGAGTAATGGGTTAAATATTCTAAACCCCTTTCTTCCATAAATACTCCCTTTAACACATTTAATTTTAATCCTATACTAAAGGAACATTCATCTTTACATTCAGCATGCTTTAAGCAACCATCTGTCTTCAATATGAAAACAATATGTGGAGTAAGAGGTTAATATAGGTGATGGGTAGTTAGAGGAAAGCTTAAAGGAGGCTGAATTGGAGCAGACATATCCTGTAGAAGATTTTCCACTTTAATTTCAGCCTATACAAAGTTGAAACAGTTTAGATCCAAATCAGAGGGAACTCATTGAGACCTAATGCCACATATATACTTCATTAAAGGTGTACTGGTGAAGAGTACATTTGTCCTATACAGCGTAGACCAAGATCAGAGACTGTGATGTATCTTAATATAAATTAAAGGGCCTTCAGATTGCAGACTTCACTCAATCACTGTTTATCATGTTGCCATAAATTGCAATACACTCATTGCGATTGAAACATTGTGCCACATATTTACATCATTATAATAAACAAACAGTGTACATGTAAAGAGTACACTTGTCCTATAAAAGCAGTGTAGACCCAGATCATATTACTCCTCTGAACAGTCAGGGTATTCACCTTTTGTCATGTTGCAGTAAATTTTAAGCAAACAAACTAATTGATTACACGGGTGCCTCATTGGTTTTTAATCAATTTATTTATCAATGTCTCAGTTTAAAAGTATGATCTAACAATAATACACATTAGATATATTTTTTTCTTATTTAAAGTGTGAAAAATCAAATTTATATAGATAAGCTTAACTTTTGACAGTTTACACAAAAAAATGCAGACCCTGTCCTGTGAACAGTGGGACCCCTCTGATCTGGGTCTGCACTGTTTGCATATGAAAATTGTACACTTCACAAGTACCATGTTTGTAAAGGATAGGCTACATATTGGTGCTAGTGCTAAATGAGCTGAGCCCAATACCAACATACTCATTAAAAGAGTCATTATAGTATGGTACATATAGTGAGGTGTGTAGAGCGGGGGACTACAGTAGCTGCGTGTGTATGTGTAGAGCGGGAGACTGGACAGGGGCATATAGAGTAAGCGACGTGCACTATAGTATAAATGCATACTACTGATACTATACATGATAAAACCAGACTAGGTCTAGACATGATTGTTTAGCAAACAGTGTAGATCATATTGATTAGAGAGTCGGTGTCGTTTGTCAGGTCTCGGCATTGATTCAAGAATTCAGTCGATATCAAACTTACTTTTCGAGGATCCACTTCCATAACAATCCCTCTGTTTGTTTAATTGTTACGCCGTCGGTCAATCTCCCTGGGTAAGTTGTTATTTTCCCGACTTTTTCCTCCATCTATCGGTAAAACGGCTTGTGAGGTTGTTTTTTGCGTTTATTTACAGCGACGTATCACGTGATAAATACTCTACCGGAAGTTTGAAATTTTTAGACTGATTCACGTACTTAAGGGTGTATCAATGTCATGAGCCATTTTTTCCCAAGTATTAAACTTTTTTTCTATCATTGTTTTTTTGGAAGAGCTATTTATGATGAATGAAAAAATGAAAACAAATATATATGGTGGTGTCCTTTTTTTTTAGCTACAGCGATTTGAAAAAGGTATGTCAAATTTGGATTTTTTTCTTCAAATTTTACCCATTCAGAGTGCAAGCTTCAGTAAAATCTATTTCAAAACAAAACAAAAATGTTAATTTGGGTTTTCTTTATATATTTCATGTCTATGGTGGTATGTTCACATATATAAACCCAAATTTAGACAAAGCAGGCACCAGGTTTGAACAATATGGATCCTTGAATATAAAAAATATGCTTTATATAGGGCATGATTTTATTAGATTTTTTATTTTATGAAAAAAAGTAAAAAAGTTTGAAAATGAAATAGTTCTAGTATTAAACTTTTTCTTATATTCTACCACATGAAAGCCCATACTAAGACAGTTCAAAATATGAAAAGAAATTGAAAGGTCAGTGTTGAAAATTTTGAGTTATTAAAGTAAAAAGAGTTATCGCCCCTTACACAATTTACAAAAAAGTACCATATCGATGATATTTAGAGCTTTATAAATTTCACATTTGGTGCCTTTTTTTTCTTAAATTAGTTTTTGTATGAAGAAATACTACCATAGATAGGAAATAAATAACACAAAACCAAATTATCATATTTGTTTTCATTTAAAATGGGTTTAATTGAAGCGGGCTGTTTGAAAAGGACAAAATAAGAGGAAGTGGGTGGGGTAAATTTTACATGGCCGTAGAGCCAACTGTTGTTCACCAAAATGTACACTTTTTCTATTTTTTCATTCATCTTCAATAGCTCTTTAATACAAAACCATCATAGAGTGTTTTCATATACTTTGAAAATTTCCCAAAGTCATGACATTGATACACCCTTAAGGGCGCAAGTCTTTTAAAGATCTTAGCTTGCGCCCCAAACGTACGCTCTTTTGATAAAACGGACTTATTACGCCCTAGTCGCAAGCCTCGACGTACGCTAAGATCTTTACTAAGATAAAACCTGTTGATAAAACGGCACCCTGGGCCTTACGGTTTCAGAGAAGAAGATTTTTAAAGATTTTCCTATATAAGTCTATGTAAAACTGATGATGTAAGTACGGAAATTGACCACGCCCTCTGGCGGCCATGTTTTTTGACGGATCAAAATTCTTTGAACACTTTTGAAAGTATATTAATTGAGAAACATTTTGGTGAAAAACAAATTGAAATCGGACCAGTCGTTCTTGAGAAGAAGATTTTTTAAGATATTGTGCATGGTTGCCATGGCAACAAGACCGATTGCCCCACCCACTTTTTTTAACAGTTTTTAAAGCTCACAACTACAGTATGTATTTGACCAAGTTTGGTTAAAATTGGGCCATTGGTTTCAGAGAAGAAGTTATTTGAAACAAATTGTGAAGGGATGACACCGACACCGACGTACGACGACCGATCACAATAGCTCACCTTGAGCACTTTGCTCAGGTGAGCTAAAAACAAACAGCAATTCCATGTCTATTACAATGATTTTGAGTTGGGTGTGAAGGGGGGGGGGGGATCAAAATACCGCAGGTAGATTAGCCATGGTATTTGGACCCCCCTCCCCCCCCCCCCCCACCCTCTTTTAAGCAGATTTAATTATTTTTCCGAACATTTTACAACCTTAGTATAATGTAACAAGAGGGCCTGAAGGCCCTGACATCGCTCACCATTTGTAATGAAGCCTGATAGCTTTACCTTTGAATTTCACCCGTTTTATTCTAAATCCATTCAAGTTTGTCGACCTACTGTAGTATAGTAGAGTACATCAAAGGCAGATAACTAGAGCCTAAACAATACTGAAATGAAGCCTTTTTCTAGCATTTCAAAGTATATCAAGGGCAGGTAACTATTGCCACAATCATTACATTTCAACAATAATTGCACTCCTTCCAGAACGTATAGCTACATCCTTTGTGTACAAGTATAATCAAAATCCATTAAAAACTGTAGTGTCCAAATACCGCAGGTAGATTAGCCATGGTATTTGGACCCCCCCCCCCTCCCTCCCCCACCCTCTTTTAAGCAGATTTAATTATTTTTCCGAACATTTTACAACCTTAGTATAATGTAACAAGAGGGCCTGAAGGCCCTGACATCGCTCACCATTTGTAATGAAGCCTGATAGCTTTACCTTTGAATTTCACCCGTTTTATTCTAAATCCATTCAAGTTTGTCGACCTACTGTAGTATAGTAGAGTACATCAAAGGCAGATAACTAGAGCCTAAACAATACTGAAATGAAGCCTTTTTCTAGCATTTCAAAGTATATCAAGGGCAGGTAACTATTGCCACAATCATTACATTTCAACAATAATTGCACTCCTTCCAGAACGTATAGCTACATCCTTTGTGTACAAGTATAATCAAAATCCATTAAAAACTGTAGTGTCCAAATACCGCAGGTAGATTAGCCATGGTATTTGGACCCCCCTCCCTCCCCCACCCTCTTTTAAGCAGATTTAATTATTTTTCCGAACATTTTACAACCTTAGTATAATGTAACAAGAGGGCCTGAAGGCCCTGACATCGCTCACCATTTGTAATGAAGCCTGATAGCTTTACCTTTGAATTTCACCCGTTTTATTCTAAATCCTTTCAAGTTTGTCGACCTACTGTAGTATAGTAGAGTACATCAAAGGCAGATAACTAGAGCCTAAACAATACTGAAATGAAGCCTTTTTCTAGCATTTCAAAGTATATCAAGGGCAGGTAACTATTGCCACAATCATTACATTTCAACAATAATTGCACTCCTTCCAGAACGTATAGCTACATCCTTTGTGTACAAATATAACCAAAATCCATTGAAAACTGTAGTGTCCAAATACCGCAGGTAGATTAGCCATGGTATTTGGACCCCCCTCCCTCCCCCACCCTCTTTTAAGCAGATTTAATTATTTTTCCGAACATTTTACAACCTTAGTATAATGTAACAAGAGGGCCTGAAGGCCCTGGCATCGCTCACCATTTGTAATGAAGCCTGATAGCTTTACCTTTGAATTTCACCCGTTTTATTCTAAATCCATTCAAGTTTGTCGACCTACTGTAGTATAGTAGAGTACTGCCTTTGATAACTAGAGCCTAAACAATACTGAAATGAAGCCTTTTTCTAGCATTTCAAAGTATATCAAGGGCAGGTAACTATTGCCACAATCATTACATTTCAACAATAATTGCACTCCTTCCAGAACGTATAGCTACATCCTTTGTGTACAAGTATAATCAAAATCCATTGAAAACTGTAGTTGCAAGAGTGTAAACACTGTAAAATATGGCATTTTCAGCAATTCAAAGGTAGATATCTCTTGATCTATTTGTCCGATTCCAACCATAATCACCTGTTTTCGAACTCTTATAGTCATATACAATCTGGGCAAGTTTGAGAGAGCTTGGATAAATAGTGTGGCCTCGAGAGCGTAAACACTGTTAAATATATCATTTTCAGCAATTTAAAGGTAGATAACTTTTGACCTATTGATCCGATTACAACCATAATTAAATTCATCCAAAGTCTTATGGTAATATACAATCTGAGTAATTTTGAGAGAGATTGGATAAAATTTGTGACCTCTAGAGTGTAAACATCGTTAAATATGGCATTTTCAGCAATTCAAAGGTAGATAACTCTCGATCTATATGTCTGATTTCAACCATAATCAAACTCATCTGAACTCTTATAGTCATTTACAATCTGAGCAGGTTTGAGATAGATTGGATAAAAATTGGGGCCTCTAGAGTGTAAACACTGGTCAATATGGCATTTTCAGCAATTTAAAGGTAAATAACTCTCTATCTATTTGTCCGATTTCAACCAAAATCGAACTCATCCGAACTCTTATGGTCATATACAATCTGGGCAAGTTTTAGTAAGATTGGATAAATACTGTGGCCTCTAGAGTGTAAACACCGTTAAATATGGCATTTTCAGCAATTCAAAGGTAGATAACTCTTGATCTATTTGTCCGATTTCAACCAAAATCAAACTCATCCGAACTCTTATGGTCATATACAATCTGGGCAAGTTTTAGAAAGATTGGATATATACTGTGGCCTCTAGAGTGTAAACACTCTTAAATATGGCATTTTCAGCAGTTCAAAGATAGATAACTCATGACCTATTTGTCCGATTTCAACCATAATCAAACTCATCCGAACTCTTATGGCGATATACCATCTGAGCAAGTTTGAGAAAGATTGGATAAATATTACGGCCTCTAGAGTGTAAACACTAAAATTGTTGACGACGGACGACTGACGACGGACGCCGGACATTCAAGGATTGCAAAAGCTCACCCTGAGCTAGCTCAGGTGAGCTAAAAACCATATGAATAAAACCAACAGCAATTCAATTTCCATTACAATGATTTTGAAATTGGGTGTGAGGGGGGTCAAAATACCATAGCGGTATTTTGACCCGCGGGTCAAAATACCGCAGGTAGATTAGCCATGGTATTTTGAGCCCCCCCCCCCCCCTTTTGAAGCAGATTTAATCTTTTTTCAATCATCTTTCAACCATAGATTTAATGTAAAAGTCATATAAATAAAAACAACAGCAATTTGATGCCCATAACAATAATTTTGAAGTTGGGTGTGAGGTTGGGGGTCCAAATATCGCAGGTAGATTAGCCATGGTATTTTGACCCCCCCCCCCCCCTTTTGAAGCAGATTTAATCTTTTTTCAATCATCTTTCAACCATAGATTTAATGTAGAAGTCATATAAATAAAACCAACAGCAATTCCATGCCCATAACATTAATTTTGAAGTTGGGTGTGAGGGGGGGTCCAAATACGGCAGGTAGATTAGCCACGGTATTTGGACCCCACCCTCTTTTAAGCAGATATAATTATTTTTCTGAACATTTTACAACCATAGTATAATATAATAACTATATGAATAAAACCAACAGCAATTCCATTTCCATTACAATTTTTTTGAAGTTGGGTGTGAGGGGGGTCATAATACCATAGCGGTATTTTGACCCGCGGGTCAAAATACCGCAGGTATATTAGCCATGGTATTTTGACCCCCTTTGAGGCAGATTTAATCTTTTTTTAATCATATTTCAACCAAATATGACCCTTTTGTTTAGATTATGTATAGAAGTTAAGATATTTCAGGTCCTGGCTATGATATTTATGGGGAGATTGAACTTCATGCAGGGTGAATCAAAATACATTAGCAGAAAAAAATGTATTTTAATGGTCAAGCCCTGCAATACCTTACAATAAGTTTCCTTCATTAATTATGAATGATTATGCAGTAGAATGTTCATTTTTAGTCATAAAAAAATAAAAAAATAAGGGGGGGGGGGGGGGTTTCAAAATACCACAGGGGGGGGGGGGGGGGGGGGGGGGGGGGTCATTTCACCATAGCGGTAAAATGACTCACGGGTCAAAATAATTTAAGTTATTTTGACATGCGGGTCATTTCACCCACAATACAAATGTATATGTCGAACATCATATCTCCATGTCAAATATCAAAACTCTGGCCATATCGGTTTTAGAGGAAAAGATGTTTGAAGATTTCACTATATAACTCTATGTAAAACTATGACCCCCAGGGGAGGGTTATTTTTTATCACAGGGACATAATAGTAATACCCTTGACAGAGGATCAGAAGATGATGCTATGTGCCAAATATAAGCTCAGTCCCTTCAGGTTTTTGATAAGTTGTTTTAAGATTTCACTATATAACTCTATGTAAACTGTGACCCCCTGGGGCGGGGGTCATTTTTGACACCCAGAGGAAATCTTGAACAATCTTGGTAGGGGACCTACAGATGATACTATATGCCAAATATCTAAGCTCTGGCCCTTGCAGATTTTGAGAAGGAGATCATTTGAAGAATTCACTATATAACTCTGTGTAAAAGTGTGACCCCCGGGGCGGGACATTTTTTGACCCCAGGGACATAATTTGAACAACTTTGATAGAGGACCTGTAGATGATGCTATGTGCGAAATATCTAAGCTCGGTGTACTATGGTTTCAGACAGAAAGATTTTTTAACTTTTCATTGAAAAAATCTTTTTTAAGCTCTGGTGACCAAGATATGCAAAAGACCGGAACCAATTTAACAATACAAATGTATATGTAGAACACGTCTTGAAGTTACACCATGTCAATTATCAAAGCTCTGGCCATATTGGTTTCAGAGTAAAAGATGTTTGAAGATTTCACTATATAACTATGTAAAACTATGACCCCCGGGGAGGGTTATTTTTGACCCCACGGACATCATATGAATACCATTGATAGAGGATCAGTAGATGATGTTATGTGCCAAATATCTAAGCTCAGTCCCTTGTGGTTTTTGATAAGAATATGCTTTAAGATTTCACTATATAACTCTATGTAAAATTGTGAGCCCCTGGGGCGGGGGCCATTTTTGACACACAGGGATAATCTTGAACAATCTTGGTAGGGGACCTACAGATGATACTATGTGCCAAATATCTAAGTTCTGGCCCTTGCAGGTTTTGAGCTGGAGATCATTTGAAGAATTCACTATATAACTCTGTGTAAAAGTGTGACCCCCAGGACGGGACCTTTTTTACCCCAGGGACATAATTTGAACATCTTAGTTATGAAATGAACACATTTCGTCAAATTATTCGGTATTTTCAACCTTTCCGAGTAAATTCAGACAAAACTTTTTTTCGCTTAATTTTCTTTACACCCCTATTCACTTAAATGAGTCAAAAAGTCTTGAAAGGTGACACCAAAATCACACATTTCCTACAAAGTCTTTTAGCTTTTGATTTTTGTAATAACCTTCTCATTATCGGTTGATTGGGAGGACTTATAATATATTATATATGCCGTAACCCTTTGAACCCTAGTCCCGCATATAGGCGTCCTTTTCAAACAGTGTACATGTGAATAGTACACTTTTCCTGTGCAAACAGTGAATACCCAGATCAGAGGGCTCCGAAAGGAGCCCTCTGATCAGAGTCCTCACTGTTTGTCATAATGCCAAACATTGACAAAAACAACCATTAAAAGTCAGAAATGGACTAGACTAAAATGGAAACTAGAATTGTCCATATAAATCTACAGGAAAGAAAGAGTTAAGGCAGTGTAAAGGAACTTTTTTGGGTGAGTGAAGTAGACTTTTTCTACTCCAAGTAAATTGAAGACTTGTTCTAAGTAAGGTAATTTTAAGATTGATGATTTTGCATCTAAATCAGATAAAAGTTTTTGGGGGCAGGATTGTAGATAATTATCCTGAACAATGAAAATGTATACTTAATTAAGGCTTCTAACCAATCACAAAGCCAGTTGCCATTATCTAAAGATTTTGCCTTAAACACCTGGAGCTTATTTAGGTTATTAAATGGCATCTTTATGGCTTATCACTGTAACATCACACAATCAGCATATAACGCCAGTGGTAGGAAATGTTATCAAAACTGCTAAATGCCAGACTGGTCAAGTGACAGGTTTATTATAAGCTGATTAAAAATCAGCAGGTATGCATGTCAACTGATACAAAGAAATCTGTTGAAACAACTCTTCTGAAAATATTTAATATAGAAATTTGAAATTACCAATTTTTTACTATTAAAACTTTTAACTTTTTTTATTAGGAAATCTGATGTAATAATTTAAATGCAAACAAGAATGCGCGTTCAATAAATACTTATGCCCCCGGTGGCAGCCTTGACAACATACATGTATTCTGAATCTTTATTTTTAAGTCCAAACTAGGTCAAGGTCAAGGCTAAATAGGGTTATATTGGTGAATTGATTGTGATCCAAGGTAACAACTATATGAGTATCAAAGTAACTTATGTTTATGCTAGACGAAACGGTAAAATCTAGTTAACTAAGATATAGCCCATTTAAAATATTCTAAGTCCAAATTAGGTCAAGGTGAAGGTCAAAATCAAGGTTGGCTGATATTGGAGAAACAACCAAGCTCGCCTTTGGCACATTTAGAGACTTAAATGCAGACTCGTAGGTCAAGGTCACAGAGCTCAACTTTTTTGTGTGCATGGAAAGGTCTTGTCCATATACATATGCAAACCAAATATTAGAGTAATACCGCAAGGGACATAGGAATAATAAGTATTTTTTTAAACCTAAACGTGGGCCCTAAGTTCAAGGTCAAGGTCACTGGGGTCAACTTTTTTTAATGCACGGAAAGGTCTTGCCCATAGACATATGCATACCGAATACGAAAGGTATATCTCGATGAACATAGGAGTTATATGCATTTTGAGAAACCTAAACGCAGATTTTGAAACCCTAACTTCAAGGTCGAGGTCACGGTGTAAAAATATTTGTTTGCATGGTAAAGTCTTTGTCCTTATACATATCATGTATACCATATATGAAAGCAATATATTGCAGGACATGGGAGTTATAAGCATCTTTCGAAACCTAAACACAGATTTCGAAACATTAACGCTGGCCCTTAATTCAAGGTCAAGGTCACTACGCTGAACATTGTTGTATGTATGAACAGGTATTGTCCATATACAAATGCATGCCAAATATGAAAGGAATACCTACCTCAATGAACATAGGAGTTATAGGCATTTTTCAAAACCTAAACACAGATTTTGAAACCTAAACGTGGGCCCTAAGTTCAAGGTGTCAAACTTTTTGTGTGCATCGAAAGGTCTTGTTTATATACACACACATACCAAATATGAAAGCAATACCTCAAGGGACATAGAAGTTAAAGGCATTTTGAGAAACCTAAACACAGATTTTGAAACCTAAACGTGGGGCCCTAATTTCAAGGTCAAGGTCACTAGGGTAAAAATATTTGTTTGCATGGTAAGGTCTTGTCCATATACAAATGCATATTAGATATGAAAGCAATATCTCAATGGACATAGGAGTTAATAAGCATTTTGCAAAACCTAAATGCAGATTTCGAAATCTAAACGCCGGCCCTTAATTCAAGGTCAAGGTCACTGCGCTAAACATTTTTGTATACATGAACAGGCATTGTCCATATACACATGCATGCCAAATATTAAAGGAATATCTCAATGAACATAGGAATAATAGGCATTTTTCAAAACCTAAACACAGATTTTGAAACCTAACTCAGACCCTAAGTTCAAGGTCAAGGTCACAGGGGTCAAACTTTTTGTGTGCATGGAAAAGTATTTTCCATACACACACATACCAAATATAAAAGCAATACCTCAAGGTACATAGAAATTATAAGCATTTTCTTGAAACTGCTAACGTGAACGGACACGGGAACGCCGGCGACTGGGTGACAACATTAGCTCTTGGACACAGTCCGGCGAGCTAAACATCACTATTAAATATTATGATTTCATTGGTTGGGATCCAGATTAATAAATATAAATATCTTATGTGGACGTGTGGTGTCTGTGCAAATATTTTGTCAAAATTTGTTTTTATTATTTCTGTCCGTTAACTATACTTAGCAAAAATAGAAACATTACATACTTAAGAGCCGGTTTAAGTGATGTTTTAATGACGTATCATAAAATGTACGCATATTTCATAATGGAGTAATTGATAAAGACCATACACAGCCACACTCTCGCTAATTTGTACAGCGCACGACGTAGCACGCTTTCAACTTCCGGTATTCTACACTGACGGCGAGTTGACCTATTCAGGGTTTATTTCAAGTTTATCTAATGCAACAGGCACATGCCGACTTTAGCCAAACACCGAAAAAACAAAACTGTAAACATTTGCGTTTCAAAACTGTGATGCCACAGCTTTCTGAAAATCACAGAAATCAGGCCATTTGGCATGCATACGGCGGGCGCGTCAGTAAATGATGTTGCGCGTCATTTTCGACGCATACGATAGACAGTTCAGATCCTGAATAATCGTAACAGAGTTACGGGGTAAGTCCAGGATCGCCCGAGATCGTTAACTCCACTTAGAGATGACCGCACTCTTACGTTAACGTACAGAAGTAACCGTTTCATCCCAGCAACGGTTACTGCTTGACGGTTTGGACTAACTGACGAGACAATAAGTAATCGTCTGAGGCAATGTCACGGTCCTATCCGTACCCATAGACCCTATACTGGGCAGATCTTATCTGCACGTTCAACGCCCAGAATTACGTTAACGTCATACCCTGGCCTTCGGTATCACCGGATCTGAAACCAACAGAGCATGTCTGGGGTAAACTTGGCGTCCGGGGCGGAACAGTTAGCAGATTGACACTACCAACGACCTCAGACATGCTCGATTACGAAAATGGCATGTCATCCCAGAAAACGTCATTAGACGGTATATCCGAGACAGTGTGCCTTTGGCGTGATGGTAGGCATGCATGCTACTGAAGTGACTTCATGCAAAAAGTCACTTAAAATGAAACCGAATATTGAATTAAACACATCTTGCGTACACCTTGACATCTCTGAAATCGTTTGAAATCGACCCCCTATGCATTTTGACGTCAAATTACGACGTGACTTTAGGATTTTTTTCATCACCATTGTCGAGAACTTGCAGACATAGATCCAAAGTTTTTAATAACAATAAGCTTTCTGCAAACTTGTGTTTGTAGACATAATTATACGCATTAGAATCCCATGTACAGTACAGGTCACATGAATTTTGCTTATTCCTCTCGTCCTCTGCGGACAGAAATCAGTTTGCGTGGACAATCTCTACGTTTTTCCTGTCCCGACTGCCTAGGACAGCGTGTTTTTTCCGCCGCGTTTTTAGTACCTTATTCCGCCGCGGATCCGCGGCGATTTCGCGCTGTGTCACGCTACGTGGGAAAATCGATCAATATAATCTCCGCGGACGATCTCGCAACGGAGAGTCCAGGTACTAACTGGATAATTATATCCTCTTGTGGATTGAGGAATTGTTCATTAATATTGAAAGCGTTTGATCGTGATCTACATTGTCGGTGTTGAAGTGTGTAGACAACAGACTCCTGAAGTAAATAATACTAAATGCAGGTATTAAATAAATGTATGCAGACCAGGCGAAGGAAAATCGAGTCACCAAATTACTATGTATGTCATCAGATCTGTTAGAACTTTTGTTTACCTCAACCTTCACGCGGGTTGCCATTTGATGTGTAGAAGTCGATTTTCTTGATAGTGCACGTTTTCTGATGTAACATACTCTTTATGTTATACACCTGTTAACACAACCCGCCCTCCATAACATAATTATAAAGGCTGTGGGTTCATTTACACGCAGAACGACTTATTTTTAAACCTAGTAAATTGTTTATAAAATACAATACAATACAATACAATACATTTTATTGGCATTAAGTACAAAGTAGCTACTTCTAGCCATCCAGTGTCACTGGAGTGAACATGTAAATTACACATACAAATTACAGTTTATCAGAGAAGCATGAATAATTCATCAAATTATAGTTAGTCAAAAATCAATGGTAATTAGTTTTATTGTTAATTTAGTCTTGTAGTAAACTTGTAAGTATTAAAACGGCTTATTTGGACGCTCTATGGTTACTTACTGTTGAGTTAAAACCACACAGAAAGCTACTGCTATAGCCTTCTGTATCGCTTTCACTCCACCACAAGTATTTGTCTGTTTTAGAGATTACTAATACACATGTTAATTTGCGTCATGCAGTAATCGCTTAGTTCAATTTTGAGTGTTTCAAAAGTCCGATATATCAGTAACGTTAATTCAACATCCCATATAACAAGTATCGAAACTATCGCTGCAAAGAGGATTGACTGTATAACTATACATGTACGTAAGAATGTACTGCCGCCGACATCCAATGAAATCATGTCAACAGTGTTGATATATTTTCATTGGATGTCGGCTTACGAATGTGCGGGTCGTAGTTTCCCGCCAGCTGTCACGTGTTACGTCTAGTATCACGTGACTTGGCCCCGGAAAATTATACCAATATATGTTCCGTTTGTTTACGCTCACGTGATATAATGTCATTGGTTGACAGTATATGAATCCCGCCAAATGTCACGTGCTACAATCTGGGCGTTTTACTATAGTTACTATGCGATTAGTATCACGTGACTTGGTCACGAAAACTTCAAAATACAGTCATGCCTCCTTACATCGACATTCGAATTTTACAGATAATTCCGCATATACAATGTTTTAACTGGCAAGAAACTAACATATTTACAATATAATTACAGTCAAACCTGCATCAAGCGTTTATCAAACACCATACTCACTGTACGACTTTGATATAGGTGACTGCTTAGCCCAGAGCGGATGTAATGTATCAAAACTCCCAGAAGGAGATTTGTACTTTACTTCCGACCCGTGCAAAGCAGTAGCCTGTCTTAATTAACATTCGTCGATTGGTCGCCTGACACAGGTTTGACTGCTACAAATAAATAGAGCACATATATGTATCAACAAGCATAGTTCGACCTGTATACAATGTAGGTACTTATAAGTTATAACCGTCGCTATACATAGGGCTGGCGGTTTGCACATAGGATTTACTGTTATAGTGACTGTGTTAGACAATACAATTACATGGTGTAGGGGTAATGACATTCTAGGAATGACAACTGCTGCATATGAAATTGAAATGCAAAAACTGATACTAGGGTCTTCGTTGACAAGCAATGTATATATATTTAGCAATATTTTTAATAACAACAGATGATTTTGACGACATAAGTGATTCAAATTTAATCATGTTAGGCCATCTGCAGTAATAAGGTTTCATAAACTTAAGTCTAAGATCTCTATAGAATGGACAGACAAGTAAGAAATGATATTCATTCTCGACTACGTTCATAGAACATAATGTACATATTCTATTTTCTCTAGGCGTATTATTATAGCGTCCAGTTTCTATTGCTAAGTTGTGGGATGAGACTCGAAATCTAGTGTAAGATATTCTATATTTCTTTTCAACTATAAAGTTAAGGTAGGATTCCTGTGTGAAATTATGTTTATAAACACTGTACCATGATAGCCTGGGTGAGTTGTTTATGTCAGAATACCAAGTTTGATGAAATGTGTCTAGAAGTCTTTGTTTTATGCAATTGATAGGAATTTCTATTTCAGATTGGTTTAACCATATCTCCCCAAGACCATGTGACTCGAGAATGTCTTTGACTTGTGTAGCCCAGTTTTTTCCGTTATAACTATTTGATTGATTAGCGTCATTTCTGAGCATGTGATAAATAGTTTTTACTAATGAGTTGTCTGGTAATTTTAATATTTTTGACCAGTATTTAATTAGTCGTATTTTACGCATTACTTTGAGAGGCACTCTGCCTAGTTCGCCATATAAAGCTGATAAATTTGTAGATTTTTTTACACCTAGTATCCTTCTCATAAATTTTGTGTGAATAGCTTCAATATTTGCGGCATTGTGATAACCCCACACTTCGGAGCTGAAGTTTAAAATTGACCCAACAAGTGAGTCGAATAATTTACATTTGTCTGTTATAGTTAATTCCAATTTTTGAGATATTTTGAATAAATTGTGTAAGGCAATTGCTGCATGATCAGCTATACATTTTTGACTGCGGTACCAGCTACCATTTTTGAAAAAGTAGACTCCAAGATATTTAAAGGAGAACACAGTTTCTAACGGTGTATTATAAAGATAAAATGTTTTATTAGTATGACGACCATTTTCGAAAATCATAACTTTAGTTTTATTTATGTTGATCTTTAAACGCCATTTATTGCTGTAGTTTTCAATGTCGTTTAGAAGTAATTGAAGGGATTCTGGGGATTTAGCAAACACTACCTGATCATCTGCATAAAGTATTAAGAACAGCCTTAGTTCATTCAAACAAAATAGATCGTCTAGGTCTGCATTAATATTTTCATCAATGTCATTAATGTACATCATGAAGATGAGAGATGAGCTTGGGTCCCCCTGTTTTACGCCTATATTTGAGTCCATGAAGTCCGAGTATTCCGAATTATACCTTACACTTAACCTGACTACAGAGTACATTGATTTTAGTGCCTGAACAAATGTTGAACTAACACGTTGCTTTATCATTTTCTGCCATAGTAGAGTCCTGTCTATTTTATCAAAAGCCTTTTCATAGTCAATGAATGCACAGTATAGTTTTTCTTTTGATGCTAGAACTTTTGAGATAATTGAATGAAAGATGAAAATGCAGTCTACGATAGATTTATTCTTTTGAAACCCAAATTGATTATTGGGAATTTTTTCATACATTTCGGACCATTTTTCTAGTCTGTTTAGTAAAATCTGCGAATAAATGTTTCAAATTGATATTTAAGTAGAAGTCTAAGTACAGGAATGCGGGTCAACTCGGCCCGGTCAAACTCGACCAGATATAATTGTCCAACTCGGTCAATAAATTTCTATGGGAAAGTTAATGATGTGAATAAAGTTTTTCAAGCTTTTTATCTCACACTTAAGTGTCAAAGCAATTACTGAACGTGCGAAGTCAATAAAGAATGTCCATGGTACCATCAAACAGGCGTTAATTTGCGTTGTTAGTGTATTGTTTGGCGAGTTTCTTTGAACTTTAATGATTAACTATGGATAATAATGAAGAAAACCAAAACCTGTTATTTGCAATAACAGATTTGAATGGAAGTTTGTATCATTGAAAATTATTCGTTATTATTAGAGTAAATTGAAATGTAATCTTAATCTCAAATAGTGTAGATCCTGATCAGACTTCTCCTGATCGGAAGTCTGATCAGGGTCTACAATGTTTGATTAGGTCTGTGTGTCCTAATACTAAGGATTGTTATGGATAATTTCGGTTAACACTTATAATTGCGATATTCCACGATGTTAATCATCTCATCGTGGTTATTTTTATATTTTTTTGTGCTCACAAAAGCAGGTTCCAAGTTAATTCGGTCATTCAGTATGTCTCTTATAGTCTTTTACACGGGTTCACAAACAATGGGTATATATTGTGATACAAGATATTTTATTGTAAATAAAGGCCACCGGCCCACAATACATCAATACAATAAGTTGCAAACACATTAGTACAGAGTTGCAAATCAAAGATGTCCGTTATAAATTCATGTCAAAATTATACGCAAAGCTGTTATGAATCTATACAAATTGTTACATAGCTCGAGTTACGCTATATTTGTCTGAAGCTTATAGTTGGCTGAAAGTAAAGCAGAATGCACCTTAAGGCGCATTCTGATTTTACTTTCACCCACTTCAAGTTTTGACCTGATTTCGAAACCGGGAACCGGTTAGGATATAGAAACCATAACATAATATGGTACACCCAGGAACTTCACGATGCTAAACATTTAAAGCGTAAGCTGGAACGAAAGTGGAAATTATCCAAACTCATAATTGATCATCAATTGTATCGAGAGCAGTGTGCTAAAGTAAACAAACTATTAGCAGAGTCTAAGGTTAATTTTTACACAGAAAAAGTAGAATCCTGTCAACAGGACTCGAAGAGTCTTTTTAAAGTCACTAAGCATCTCCTGGGTGCAAACAGTGAAATTGCACTGCCAAAAAATGTGTCCTCAAAACAACTTGCGCATGATTTTAGCGACTTTTTTGTTGAAAAGGTGGACAAAATACGGACAGGCATTGCCTCTGAATCAATGTCATGCACCCCAGTCATCACAGAAACGTTGCATTCAATGAATTCTTTAGACAGCTTTGACTCTGCTACAGCAGCAGAAATTGGGGAGATTGTGAAGGCATCCCCATGTAAGTCCTGTGAACTCGACCCAATACCTACATGGCTTTTAAAGTTATGCCTTGACGAGCTCCTACCGTCGTTAACAAAATTTGTGAACTCTTCGCTGGAATCTGCGTATGTTCCAAAAGAATTCAAAAAGTCGCATGTAAGACCTCTTTTGAAAAAACCTGATCTCGATACAAATGATCTTAAGAACTACAGGCCTGTATCAAATTTGCCATTTCTCTCAAAAGTATTAGAAAAGGTAGTAGACAAACGCATTGAGTCCCATTTGACCACAAACAATCTGCATGAACAACATCAGTCAGCATATCGTAAGCGGACTCGTTTTTTAACAGGATAACAACCCATTCTCGTGATTTATTTTTCATATCAATCCAAAGGAATTGATTATCCTCTATATATTTACCCTTCTATGTATATCAATCAGAATTAATAAAGGGAATTTTGCTTAAAGCTGGCTGAAAGTAAAGCAGAAAGCGCCTTAACTCTTTCCTCCCTGAAACTTTAAATGGACATTTCCAGTTTCGTTTTTATGTCTAGTCCATTTCTGGCTTTTAAGAGTTGTTTTTGTCAATTTTGGCATTACTGACAAACAGTGAAGACCCTGATCAGAGGGCTCCTTTCGGAGCCCTCTGATCTGGGCCTTCACTGTTTGCACAGGACAAGTGTATTATTCACATGTACACTGTTTGAAATGACGCCTATAGGCGGGACTAGGGTTCAAAGGGTTAAGTCGCAATCTGCTTTTACTTTCAACCCATATCAAATGTTGTAGATTTTAAAACAGACCGGAAACACATCAAAATAGAATGATTTTTCCATAGTATATAAGTCAAAGTTTGTACAGTTATTGGAGCTTAAAGCTGGCCGAAAGTAAAGCAGAATGCGCATTAAAGCGCAGTCTGCCTCTACCTTCAACCAACTGCAAGTGGTACAGTAAACCCGTTTTCAAAATTTAAAACGGGCTACGATACAGTAAATTGTTCGATAGTATATAAATCAAAACAAACACAGTGCCTATCTCCTATCAGTATCATTGTCAATTATTTCTAATATTGCTGTGATATACACTGCCATTTTCTTGATTGTAATAAAAGGCTCACTCTTTAACAGATTTTGTAAATTTTCTGCCGCCATTATACCAGCTGTATAATAAATATTTTCTTACATCAACGAATCTAAGGCATTTAAAGAATACATGAAAATCATCTTCTATCATACTGGTGTTCAAGATTGATAAGCAAAAGTGACATGTTCTGTATTCCCTGTCGATTCCAACATGGCGTCCAATTTCAATATTCAGCTTATGGCTTGAACATCTGAACCGTGCTAAACTTTTTTTAAGCTTAAACGAGATATTTATAGAAATATATTTTTCTGGATCCAATAAACTTTTTATGTTTTTATAAAAAGCACACCTAGAAGAGTTTTCAATCTCACTATGCCATGGTTGTCTCATACAGTCTTTTACCGGTATACGTGCCAGGTGAAGTAAAAATCAAAGGGAAAATAGTATGATTAGAGATCTATGTATGTACATAGCATAATTATGTTAGGGGCGTAGCTTGTCTAAAATGAAAGAGTAAGCATGAATTTTCTAGGTGGTCCGGGAGCATGCTCCCCGGAAATTTTTTGAGTTCTACAACACTGGAACACATTTTAGGAGGGTCTGGGGAGGCATTTATATGAAGAATTATTGAAATGAAAAAGCTTAAATAAACTAGCTACTTGATGTTATTTGAATGTAACATTCTCATCGAGACAAGTTGATAGAGCACACTACAGGCCCGCAGGAAGTCCCAAGTAACTTCACCAAATTATGAACGCACCCTTACTAAGGTGGGGGGGATGCTCCCCCTTGAAAATTCTATTGATAGATAGTCTCTAGATGCTTCTAAGGACTTTTCCCGTGTTTATACAGGCAAAATACTAACATGAATATATGTACACAAAGTTGGGGTTCACCCCTAACCCCCCTTAGTTGTCAATTTATTTCATTTTCTGCATTTTTACCTTTTTTATTTTTTAGACTTCTTAACAAAATTGTAGGCACGTGTCTAATTGCCTTATAGGAAGCTACGCCAAATGTATGTAACTGAAAGGTAACTGTGAAACCAGTTTAACATTCATTTCTTTTGCTTAACATTAAACACCAGTATTATTTCTCGGTTTGCTACTGTGCTTGCTACTTAATCTATTTGAATAGATGGCACTATTCAGTATTTATTAAATTATTCAATTATAAATATGTCAGTCTATCACAAAATGTTTTTCCCCAACTAAATATATGCTGAATACATGTACATTATTCTATGTACCAGGCCGAGGTCACACGTACGCGGTTGAGTTGACTCTGGGCCGATTTGAAACGGAATCCATGGTCGAATAATAATGGTAAAAAATTGAGTTGCTTCTAAAGCTTTTGATTTTCATCCATTACTGTGATGCGAAACCGGCCGAATGTAGTTTCAATCATAAGTAAATACTAAATCAAATGCACTGGCACTTCGATGTTTACAACGAATTACGTCACGGCGTTCGTGAATTTTGAGGGGCGCCGTTATATTTGCTGGAAGGGCATATTAACAGAAGATGTTTGCATGCAAAAGGAATGAAACAAAACAATTGCAAGATTCACACAAACTGTACACCTACGCCTATAGGCAAGAAAGGATGGCTGCGGGGATCAAATTGTAAGGGTACAGAAGGGTTAGATCTACACAGTCGAACTTCGATATCTCGAACTCGCTTAACTCGAACTAACTGGTATTTCGACACATGAATAACATTATTTCATGTTCGGTTCAGTCGAAAATACCCGTAGTTCAAAGTTAAAACGTGGCTTAGCCACGTTTTAACTTTGAACTACGGGTATGTTCGACATTACCGAGTTCGAGATATCGAAGTTTGACTGTGTACTTTCTCTTTGAAGTTACCGCCGGTTGTAATTATAAACAAATTAGACTGGGTTACGTTCATTTTACATAAAGCTCGATACCTTATTATAAGAAATTGTACACCAGTCTAGCATGTGCCAGCGACAATATCCAAGGTATCCCAAATGGCTCGATAAAGTACCGAAAAGTGGCCAAAATAAAGAATTTTACACACCTTTGCAAATTTCAACCGGCCAAAATGTTATTTCAAGCGGCCATATCGGCCGTTTAATAATGATTACCCTGTCAGGAGGTGTTGTTGTTTCTGGTTCCCAGTGGATGGCTGTTAACAGATGCATGAAGCACCTTATCCGTTTCGGGGCTCCCACTGGAAACCAGTCAGGCTATTTCCGAGCCTTACTCAGGTTCGACCATCCAGGTGTCCAAATGCAATCCTCATTTTTCCTTGTGCGTACCATGGTTCTGGATAAACAAGAGTTGTCAGAGAGACAACAAAGCTCGCCACCGGCACCTTTAGAAACTTAAAAGCACACTCAAGGTCACAGAGGTCAACCTTTTTGCCTGCATGGAAAGGTCTTGTCCATATACACTGGCAAATCAAATATGAAAATAACACCTCAAGGGACATAGAAATTATAAGCATTTTTGAAACCTAAACGCAGATTTCGAAACCTTAAACCTTTCGCGACCTTAGTTCAAGGTCAAGGACACTGGGCTAATTTTTTTGCATGCATGGAAAGATCGTGTCCATATACACATGCATGCCAAATATGAAAGAAATATATCAATGGATATATGAGTTAAAGAAATTTTGAGAAACCTAAGCGCAGACTTTGAAACCTAAACGCGGGTCCTTAGTTCAAGGTCAAGGTCAGAAGGCTCAAACATTTTGCATGCAAGGAAAGATGTTGTCCATATACACATGCAAACTGAATATGAAAGGAATATTTCAATGGACATAGGAGAAATAAAAATTTTGAAAAACCAAAACACAGATTTCGAAAACTAAACATTGGCCCTAAGTTCAAAGTCAAGGTCACAGGGGTCTAAATTTTGCAGTGCCTGGAAAGGTCTTGTCCATATACACACATAAACTAACTATGAAAGCAATACCTCAAGGGACATAGAAGTAAAAGGCATTTTTCAAAACCTAAACACAGGCCCTAAGTTCAAGGTCACAAGGGTCCAAATTTATCTGTGCATGGAAAGGTCTTGTCCATATACAAACACATACCAACTATGAAAGCAATACCTCAAAGGATATAGAAGTTAAATGAATTTTAGAAACTTAAACGCAGATTTCGAAACCTAAACACAGGCTCTTAGTTCAAGGTCAAGGTCACAGGGGTCTAAATGTTTCTGTGCATCGAAAGGTCATGTCCATATACACATACATGTACATACCAACTATGAAAGCAATACCTCAAAGGACATAGAAGTTAAAGGCATTTTTCTAAACCTAAACACAGGCCCTAAGTTCAAGGTAAAGGTCACAGGGGTCTAAATTTTTCTGTGCATGTAAAGGTCTTGTCCATATACACATACATACCAACTATGAAAGCAATACCTCAAGGGACATAGAAGTTAAAGGCATTTTTCGAAACCTAAATGCAGATTTCGAAACCTAAACGCAGGCCCTAATTTCAAGGTCAAGGAGTCTAAATTTTTCTGTGCATGGAAAGGTCTTGTCCATATACACACACATACCAACTATGGAAGCAATACCTCAAGGGACGTAGAAGTTAAAGGCATTTTTCGAAACTTAAACGCAGATTTCGAAACCTAAACGCAGGCCCTAAGTTCAAGGTCACAGGGGTCTAAATTTTTCTGAGCATGGAACGGTCTTGTCTACATACAAACACATACAGACTATGGAAGCAATACCTTAAGGGATATAGAAGTTAAAGGCATTTTTCAAAACCTAAACGCAGATTTCGAAACCTAAACACAGGCCATAAGTTCAAGGTCAAGGTCACAGGGGTCAAATGTTTTCTGTGCATTGAAAGGTCTTGTCCATATACACACACATACCAACTATCAAAGCAATACCTCAAAGGACATAGAAGTTCAAGGCATTTTTCTAAACCTAAACACATATTTCGAAACCTAAACACAGACCCTAAGTTCAAGGTCACACGGGTCTAAATTTTTCTTTGCATGTAAAGGTCTTGCCCATATACACATACATACCAACTATGAAAGCAATACCACAAGGGAAATAGAAGTTAAAGGCATTTTTCTAAACTTAAACACAGATTTCGAAACCTAAACGCAGGCCCTAAGTTCAAGGTCAAAGTCACAGGGGTAAAAAAATTTCAGTGCATGGAAAGGTCTTGTCCATATACACACACATACCAACTATTGAAGCAATACCTCAAGGGACATAGAAGTTAAAGGCATTTTTCGAAACCTAAACGCAGATTTCGAAACCTAAACGCAGGCCCTAAGTTCAAGGTCAAGGTCACATGGGTCTAAATTTTTCTGTGCATGGAAAGGTCATGTCTATATACACACACATACCTACTATGGAAGCAATACCTTAATGGATATAGAAGTTAAAAGCATTTTTCAAAACCTAAACGCAGATTTCGAAACCTAAACACAGGCCCTAAGTTCAAGGTCACAGGGGTCTAAATTTTTCTGTGCATGGAAAGGTCTTGTCCATATACACACACATACCAACTATGGAAGCAATACCTCAAGGGACATAGAAGTTTAAAGGCATTTTTCGAAACCTAAACACAGATTTCGAAACCTAAACGCAGGCCCTAAGTTCAAGGTCAAGGTCACAGGGGTCAAATTTTTTCTGTGCATGGAAAGGTCTTGTCCATATACACACACATACCAACTATTGAAGCAATACCTCAAGGGAAATAGAAGTTAAAGGCATTTTTCTAAACTTAAACACAGATTTCGAAACCTAAACGCAGGCCCTAAGTTCAAGGTCAAGGTCACAGGGGTAAAAAAAATTCTGTCCATGGAAAGGTCTTGTCCATATACACACACAAACCAACTATTGAAGCAATACCTCAAGGGACATAGAAGTTAAAGGCATTTTTCGGAACCTAAACACAGATTTCGAAACCTAAACGCAGGCCCTAAGTTCAAGGTCACAGGGGTCTAATTTTTTCTGTGCATGGAAAGGTCATGTCTATATACACACACATACCGACTATGGAAGCAATACCTTAATGGATATAGAAGTTAAAGGCATTTTTCAAAACCTAAACGCAGATTTCGAAACCTAAAAGCAGGCCCTAAGTTCAAGGTCAAGGTCACAGGGGTCTAAATTTTTCTGTGCATGGAAAGGTCTTGTCTATATACACACACATACCAACTATGGAAGCAATACCTCAAGGGACATAGAAGTTTAAAGGCATTTTTCGAAACCTAAACGCAGATTTCGAAACCTAAACGCAGGCCCTAAGTTCAAGGTCACAGGGGTTTAAATTTTTCCGGGCATGGAAAGGTCTTGTCCATATACACACACATACCAACTATGGAAGCAATACCTCAAGGGACATAGAAGTTTAAAGGCATTTTTCGAAACCTAAACGCAGATTTCGAAACCTAAACGCAGGCCCTAAGTTCAAGGTCACAGGGGCCAACATTTTTCTGTGCATGGAAAGGTCTTGTCCATATACACAGTGACACACATACCAAGTATGAAAGCAATACCTCAAGGGACATAGAAGTTATAGACATTTTCTTAAAATTGTTTACGCCGTTCACGACGACGCCGACGACAACTACACCGGGGGTATTGCAATAGCTCGTCATGTACTACGTACAGGCGAGCTAAAAACTTGTTGTTGCTGCTAAGTTTTAGCGTTCTACGAGTGATCTAAGTTCTGCCTCATCCCACGTAGTAGTTCGCAGATGTCACTATTATCGCCAGGACGTCTCCTCAGCCGGCGGAGAGGCCTAAAGTTGGGTTCCTGAAGTGGCTGTTTTTGACATCAGATGATGGAACTTCAAAGATAAATTTTGTTGGTGGCTGGCATCCATCTGTAGAATATTCCTATGTGTTGTTGATGGATCCAGTGGTGAAGAGGAAAAATCACAAAGTCGACTCCTTGAGGTTTCTCTCTTCCAAAACGGCGTTTCTTAGGGCCACACCCAGCGATGTTGGGCAGGGATGCAGCCATTGGCTAAGCCTGGCACTCTTAGCCATGGACTAGATCTCTACGCCTCTCCCACGACGTGCACGTCGAGAGAGTGGATCAAAAACAGTAGTCATGGTCTCATTATATAGGCAGATAGAACCATGTGACTATCTACTTAACTGGACTGATTCACGGATTTAAATTACTAAATCTCACTTTCCAACAAGTAAAAAACATAGAACAAGTCTAACTTACATTGTCATAAAATGCAACTGAAAATCATGCAATCATGAGATGTGTCGATACACAATAATCTTTAGATTGCTTATCTTAAAAGGCCAATTCACCATACTAAAGACTAAAGGATGCCAAACTGCTACATTACCAACAATAGCAATGCCAAACGCCGAAAGGGGACGTGGCCTTCGGGGATCTCATTATTACGCATGACTCAATGGCTTCCAAACCAACAGTACACACATTTTTTTCCGAGCTTAAACACCCTTTATTTATAGCCAGATCGGGATCAAACCACAAGAAACAGCATTCTGAATGATTAAATTAACTAGAAATAAGTTTACCACGAGGCCACTTGAAGTTTTCGATACTTAAAAACTGATGGGAAAAAATGTAAAATGCGACATTTTTATATAATACCAGAGACATAGATCTTTGGGAGATTAAACGACCAGAAATAACCTACACATTTCGCGGCTATCTAGAGCAGCTAATTTGTGTGTGTACTAACTGTTGGCGTTTGCGCGTTTAAATTAGATTGTGAACACATTCATCTGGACAAATCATGTACAATGACGTAACGGCCTAGCTGCTGTTAGGTATTCAAGTCTAGAGGTGTTGAAGATGGTTCATTGTGTAATTGTTTTAATTACAGATCAATTAACTTGGGAGCTGTACACAAAGGGAACTGTAGAAATTGATTATTTATGTACGTCTCTGGAGGTATGGAGAGATTCAGTATTAAAAGCTATTTAATGTCTATTTTGAGGATTGCTTCCCTCGTTTTAATAACACTTGCAAACATTGACTGAATAAGTGACAAATATTGTTTTACTTGGACACACTGTACGGTGCTGCACGCATTAATTAGTAAATTACCGAAATGAGCTTATCAGTTATCTAAAAATGTAGCAGCAAGAGGCTTACCTACCCAAAACGGCAACACCCGATTATCTACCACGGCGAAAGGGAAGACAGAGAAAAATCGATAAACTACCCGATTAGATAGGGAGATGCTCGTCCCTCTAATACGTTCCTGATAATACAGAGTATTGAAAACAAGGGCCACTATGGCCCTAAATCGCTCACCTGGTACACCATGGCAAACTTGACCTATAGTGACCTAGATTATGACTGGACATGTATACCCACTATCAACCTCTAGAGTGTAAACAAGATTTTCCAATTATTTGACCTAGTGACCTAGTTTTGACCAGACATGACCCATATTCAAACTCGACCTAGATATCAATGCGACAAACATTTTGACTAAATTTCACCAAGATCCAATGAGATTTGTAGCCTCTAGAGTGTTCACAAGGTTTTTCTATGATTTGACCTAGTGACCTAGATTTTGACGGGTTATGACCCACATTCGAACTTGACCTAGATATCAATGAGACAAACATTCTGACCAAGTTTCATCAAGATCCAATGAGATTTGAAGCCTCAAGAGTATTCACAAGGTTTTTTTATGATTTAACCTAGTGACCTAGTTTTTGACCAGACATGACCCATATTCAAACTTGACCTAGATATCAATGAAGCAAACATTCTGACCAAGTTTCATCAAGATCCAATGAGATTTGTAGCCTCTAGAGTGTTCACAAGGTTTTTATATGATTTGACCTAGTGACCTATTTTTTAACCGGACATGAGCCACATTCGAACTTGATCTAGATATCAATGAGGCAAACATTCTGACCATTTTTCATTAAGATCCATTGAGATTTGTAGCCTCTAGAGTGTTAACAAGGTTTTTCTATGATTTGACCTAGTGACCTAGTTTTTGACCGGACATAACCCACATTCGAACTTGACCTAGATATCAATGAGGCAAACATTCTGACAAAGTTTCATTAAGATTCATTGAGATTTGTAGCCTCTAGAGTGTTAACAAGGTTTTTCTATGATTTGACCTAGTGACCTAGTTTTTGACCGGACATGACCCACATTCGAACTTGACCTAGATATCAATGAGGCAAACATTCTGACCAAGTTTCATGAAGATCCATTGAAATTTGTAGCCTCTAGAGTGTTAACAAGGTTTTTCTATGATTTGACCTAGTGACCTAGTTTTTGACCAGACATGATCCACATTCAAACTTGACCTAGATATCAATGAGGCAAACATTTTGACTAAATTTCATAAAGATCCATTGAGATTTGTAGCCTCTAGAGTGTTAACAAGGTTTTTCTATGATTTGACCTAGTGACCTAGTTTTTGACCGGACATGACCCACTTTCGAACTTGACCTAGATTTCATCAAGACAAACATTGTCATGGAGTTTCATGAAGATAGGATGAAATTTGTAGGCGCTAGAGTGTTAACGAACAATTGTGGACGGACGACGGACGACGTACGACGGACGACGGACGACGGACATTCAGCGATCCTAAAAGCTCACCTTGGCACTTCGTGCCAGGTGAGCTAAAAACGATTTCTGAGACATTTTATTTTTTCCTTTAATGTCAAAGTGTTGTACTTTAACATCATTTTTGTTTCTCTTATACATGTTTAGATCAAGATCTACCCATTAACCACAAAATATCCCAGAAATCGTTTTTTTTAAAAAAATCTTTTGGCATTTGCTACCAACAATGGATACCGGAACACAACTCACAAGTACTGTAGTGTATCAGATATGTAGGATGGCCTCAACTGGGAGTCCCTTGAATCACGACGGCAGAAGATCCAATTAACCATGTTATATAAGATTGTGCTTGACCTAGATCCATCGATATACCTGAGGCCAGCCTAGCACAGGCTCAAGTTTGACATCTACCGTTTCAGTTTCAGTTTTTATTTACAACTAGGCCCAATATGGGCATCAGCGTTAACATCAATAACAAGAAAACAGCATACATCAAACACGATTGACTAGAATGGAATGAGCATAAATGAATTACTAGACAAACATGATATTAAATATCAACCCTAAAAGCAAAGTTAGTTATTATGCGTATTTGGTAGATAATGCAAACCCCGACTTGAAAGATCCTATTAAAAAATATCCCACCTCCGGGTCTACACTGAGTGTAAATATAATTCTTTGCTCAAAGGGTTAATAAGAAGTAGAGAAAGGCAACTAAATTATTTAACTTCATCCATAATCTTACTTACAAAAATTGCCAGTTTTAAAAGGTCGCCTCTGCAATCATTTTGAAAAATCTGCTCTAAAATTAAAAGTGTTCGGTCTCAAGAATATCCTTGGTAAGTAACGTCTTCTTTCATTTCTGAATTTGCTACATTCAAAAATGTAATGAAATTCGTCGCCCAAAGCATCAGAATTACAAACGTGACATTTTCTCATATGGCGATCAATGTTAAGGGTGTATCAATGTCATGAGCCAATTTTAGGGCTAGATGATTTATCATCTAGACCTTTAGCTAACCAAATTTCAGAATTACAATCAGTATGCGGACTCACATTTTTTGAAAAACTACTTTCTGTTCTTAATTCTATATCATCGAGTGATTCGGTCCATGCGCGAGCTGTGATTTGGCCTCAACCCGAAATAGTCCAGAGTTCTCTCATTTTGATTGGTCTAAAGTGTACCACGTGACATACCCACGCTAAAACGACGCGGAGTCGGCCATATTTGATCAGTTGCTGAAGCCTGAAAGACGTGAAAGAAAACCAGAACAAGAAGTTAAACAGGTAAATATTGATTCTATTATACATTTGAAGGACAACTGAAATCACCAGTTAATGAACATATTTGCTTTGGGAGAGTTTAAAGCAAAAGTGTTAGAGTTCATTTATCCACCTCCAAAGTCACAGTTTACTCGCTTCGAAATTTCGCCGAGGCGTTTCAGTGTTAAATATAACGATCTGAGTAAGGATTTGTACATATTCGGTACAGGAATTTTTAAAGAAACAGTTTAAGAGTTATTTTATCGACTTCTGAACTGACATAAGATCGCTAAAAATTTTCAACGTTCTTACGTAAATGTTCTGAAAGTTGCGCTAATGGCGGCCTCCATTTTCCATATTGTGTTGTTATTTAGGACCTTTCTGACAGAAGTAAACCTTTCCGGTCATTTACGATCATACGCAGAATTTAAGCACACGCATGCGCATTCCGGTACAAGAAGCATTTTGTCGCCGCGGATCAATTGCCAAGCCCTTTCAAAAGGCAGATTTGCCCCCTCATGGTGTAAGTTCTATATTGACAGCTCTATAACTCAATTTAATAATGTACGCTGGTTCTGTTTATACCTAAATTACCGGATTCGGTTCTGTATTGGTCATGTTTTAGTCGATCTTACGTTCGGCCGTATTCAATTCGCACCTCCTCCGTTACATACCTTTGACTCGTTCGGCCTATTATTTTGTATGTTCAGGCCAATTTGCCTTGCGTTTTAGTGTTTCTAGTCATCTTATTAATTCTAGTCAACTTGTGAATATGAGATTGAAATGCTGATCGGTTATTTTCATACCAAAATGTATTTTAAGCTTGATATGGCAGAATCCAGTTAGAATAAGAATGAACCATTGAAAATCATGTTTTACGTTTTTATGCATTTAAAGCGACTCGCAACCAGATGGTGCATTAAAAATAGTAATTTGTAAATATGTGTCTCTGGTGGGATTCGAACCCATGGCCCGGCATTGGCGGACAGAAGGCAAAATAGGGGAAACCGCTTAGACCAATGGACCACGGAACTATCCGTTTATCTCGGATCGATTTAACGTATTTCAATGTGTTGTGGTCGAAAGTGCATACAACTTCGTAATTCGGCTCGTGTTTATGTCTGAGCCCGTGTAGAGAAGCAACAACAACAACTATACCGTCTGATCATATTTATTTAATGTCAGAAGCCAAATAATGCCACAAATTTGCTTTTATTTGAGTATTTTATTTTATTTTGACAAGTACACCATCCGGTTGCGAGTCGCTTTAAAAAGGACGTGTATGAAATCTCTAGTTATTTTTCACCTTGCTTTATTTGGAAACTTGGAACTTTAAGTGTAGATCTGGTTCTATATTCTATCCGGAACTGCCATTTATCATTTAATTAGACCAAATACTTATGATGCCTTATGTATCTTTTCAGTCTTTTACCATGCCTTATGTATCTTTTCAGTCTTTTACCATCACTACGTCATCACTGGATGAATAAAGAATATAATCAGCAGAAAATGAATTTTTAGAACTTCACCTCAACGTAACGGTTACCTGGCTGTCGTAGCAGTATTTAAACACAGAAGAAACGCTAAAAACAAAATTTATCCTCGCAAACACCCCTGTTGTTCACGTTAGAGACGCCGATGTGCCTGTAAAGATCCGGCGTTGCTCCGACATTCCCGGATAAATCCGGTTCTGGTTTCTGTCCCTGTGACCCCCGGTTGTATTAAACATTTTAAAGCATCCGGGGATATTAGCCGGTGGAAGCCAATCGAGCCGGTCGTCCCCGGCGCTGACAAGTTTGTACTGCCGGTTTGCTAAACCAGGACTCGCCGGGGACCCAAACCGGGACAGTGAGATCGTGGCTTAAGCAATTGTTGACTGCAAAAATATATAATGTATAATCCTATGCCTCTATGATAAGCATAGTTTTCATAAAACCGCAGCTCTAATGTTTGTATATAATCAGTGGCGGCTATCTTGACAGAGCCAAGGTTGCATTTTAGCCACAGGGTGTGGGTTTACAGTTTTGCAAAGCTGCTATCTACTTGTTCAAATGAAAGAATGGTTTCTTCCATCTATGTCTGGTGCGACAGAAGAACAGTTACACACCAATGTGACACCATACACCTCATTCATCTCTCTTGTTGTTTAATGCATGCAACTGAAGACCCACTGATTGTGTATATAATGCCTGTGACAGCTTAGATGCAGGATGAAAGTTGTCAAAACAGAAAAATTTCTATAAATTTGGAGCTGATCAGTGATTAGAACTCAAATTTAATACCCAGAAAGTGTATATAGGACATATTCTGCAAGAAATCCTGATAAAATCCTATAAAAATGTTTGAAAATCTGCAAATAAAGCTGTGTTTGATACAGGTTATAGCTAAATACAGGACAAAAGTAAAGCAGATGGCCAAAATGTCTTTTCACTGAAGTGTTTCATTTAATTCCAAACCCATAAGGTGTATATGGGACATATTCTGCAAGGAGAACTATTAAGTGCATTGAAAATGTTTGATATTTCTGCAATAAACAGTCAATATTGTGTTAAGCGACTACTGAAAAATGTACAAAAAGCAGTCTTTGATAAAGGTTGTAGTTTATTACAGGACAAAATAGAGCAGATGGCCAAAATGAATTTTCATTGAAGTATTTAATTTATTTCCACAGTCAGAAACTTTATATTGGACATATACAAGAAAAAACATTGACAAGCCATGAAATGTTTGAAAATGCTGCATTAAACAGCCAATTCTGTGTTAACCAGTCCCTCAAAAGTGTATTAGTAGCAGTATTTGATACAGGTTATGGCTAAATTAGTAGAATAATAAAGCACAAACCCTTTAAGGTAAAGCAGCTAGCCAAAAGTTATAATTATTTATTTACTGAAGTATTTGAATAAAGGTTTACTCCAGCAATACGCCTATTTACACATTTACTTTGTTCCTCCACTGGAGAAAATAGTTAAATTTATACAGTTATGCATTATTATGTGCAATATTACCTATAATATCATAGCAGATGGAACTTGAAAGCAGCTGACAATTCAGTATGATGTGACAATTTGGAAATAGTTGACAATTTCAACACAGTGTTTAGACCCCAAGATCCAAAACCAGGAAGTGTACATTAGGACATAATATTATCTTCACAAAAAAAGCAAAGTGAAAAAGTGTGAAAAATCAGTATAATGTGACATTGTGGAAATACTTGACAATATCAACACTTTCTGAGAGCCTGCCTGCACTTCTAAAGCTACCTGGCCTTAAATTTGTTTTATTGCAATAATAAAACGAATTCAATGCCAGAAGGTCCAAAGTCCTTACAAAAAGCTGATGGGAAGAAGTATGGTGTAAACTTTATGCCATTAAATTGTTCAAAATAAGTCTTTCTCAAGGTTGCTAATGTCTCCCCTAACGCCAGTGTAGTTTAATTGGTAAGAACGTCATCTATAATGGAGGGAGGTCTGGGTTCGAATCCCAGCGCTGGCTTTATAAAAAAAAAATGTTGACAAAAGCTTCCTTGGGATTGTTTTTAATGAAATTTAACAGCCATGTGCACAGAAAATTCTCCAATATATCTGAAATATCCACGAGTGTGTGTGAAATAAGAAATGAAAACATGACTTTTATGGTGTTGTTAAGGTTATGTTATATTCATATTAATCCCTTCTATCCACCTTTTCCTCACATTTGCAGTAAAACTGCTTTTGAGTGCAAATACAGGACCAAAAATGCTAAAAAAGTGTGAATAAGCCCCGATTTGAGCTTTATAAATTATGAAAAAACACTCTTTTCTCCCAATATTTCTTTGTTATACCACTCTGTGGTATTTTACATAAATAACCCATTTTACGCCTTTAAAATTGCTGTGGCTCGTTGCTGGGGTGAAAAGGGCTAAAAATGGGGTAAATTTAACGCATGTAGCAACCTTGTAAAATCCCGTCAAATTTCACTATAGAAACGCTTTAACTCGCATTTTTTGGCGTTTCCCTCTCGAATAGACATCAATGTACATGAAAAACACGAGTTGGTGGTAAAAAACATATATCTTGCCCTAGGCTCCTATTTCTCGGAGCCCGAATTTAGGCGCAAAAATTTGAAAATACCGTCTTTGAACTGAATTTATGACCTTCAAGGGTGTATCCAACCCATAAGCGCTTTTTTAAAAGTATCTAACTTTTTTTCTATCATTGTTTTTTTGGAAGAGCTATTTATGATGAATGAAAAAATGGGAAAAAATATATATGGTGGTGTCCTAGTTTTTGAGCTACAGCGATTTGAAAAAGGTATGTCAAATTTAGATTTTTGTTCTCAAATTTTACCCATTCAGAGTACAAGCTTCAGTAAAATCTGTTTCAAAACAAAACAAACATGCTAATTTGGGTTTTCTTTATTTATTTCATGTCTATGGTGATATTTCCACATATAGAAACCAAATTTAGACAAAGCAGGCACCAGGTTTGAACAATATGGATCCTTGAATATCAAAAATATGCTTTTTATAGGGCATGATTTTATTAGTTTGAAAATGAAATAGTTCTAGAATTAAACTTTTTCTTATATTCTACCAAATGAAAGCCAATGCTAAGGCAGTTCAAAATAGGAAAAGAAATTGAAAGGTCAGTGTTGAAAATTTTGAGTTATTAAAGTAAAAATTTTTTATCTCCCCTTACAAAATTTACAAAAAAGTAGGCCTACCATATCGATGGTATTTAGAGCTTTATAAATTTCACATTGGGTGCCTTTTTTTTTTCTTAAATTAGTTTTTGTATGAAGAAATACTACCATAGACGATTCTATTAAAAAGTTTTGCATGATTTATCTCCCCTGATAACTACTCTTCAATATCTCCGTCCGCCATTAATACGCTGCACAACGAACGAAATCGATAAAGGGTCAATCATTACCGCTCTACCCTGAATAGATCTATACAAAGGTTATTGCAGACAGTTTTGATCCTGATCAGATGCATAACTCGGCTTCTGATCAGGAACCGAACTGTTTGACACTCATAACGATATAAGTTCTATTTAAGTAACCTTACCTAGAACTTTCAAAGTGAGAAATTTAGAAGCAAACGACAGTTGTTATAACCCTTTACTCATAGGCTGTTTCTAGTTTTGAAGACATATTACCACTTAAAGCAGATTCGGTGCAATGCAGAATGAGCCTAAGGGTGCACTCTGCTTTAAGCAATCATCTGCAGTGATATCATATAGAAAGTATTTCGTAAATGAGTAAAAAAATGTAGATTCTATCGATGGAGAAAAGGTTTAAAGCAGATGACGGCATGGCAGTGAAGGTTTTCATCTTGTTGAAACTCGTTCTGTCTATTGTTCTAAGGTCCGGTACGCTTGACAATTTGTTAGATATATTGTGATGGTCTTGATTTCACATTGTTTTTAAAGCAAAATGAAAGTACAGCTTTAAGCTCTTATATAAACATTCTGCTTTGCTTTCATCTTGTTAACAACAATCAAGCTGAATATAGGAATCAGTGCAAGGTATGCACTGATAACAATATTTGCGAATAAAAATATAACACAAAATAAAAAACAACAAAACAACAACAAACAAAAAACCAAGATATTGTCAGGGGCTGAAAATGCTCATTCGAAGATTCAGGGGTGACATATTTTATAAGTTAAATGACATATTGAATATTTCTTTACTTTTATATGTTACCTCATACGAAAATATCTAAGCAGAATTTAAGCCTCACCATGCTTCAAATATATCATCTGCGAAAAAAATCAAATAAGTTTTTTTTCTTTTTTACACGGAATAAAATCTGAATATAAGTGTCAAACAGTTTGGATCCAGATCAGACGCCGAGTTACGTGGCGTCTGATTTTGTTCTACGTTGTTTGCAAATACAAGTGGAGTCAGGATCGGCAGGCAAAATATTAAAATAACTCAAACAAAATACTATTGAATGTAAACATGAATGAAAGTTAGAGGTGACAATAGAAATATTCAACCTAATCACTGATTAGAATTAGATCTATATGCTTTGCTAAAATACATCTCTGATGGCTTACAAACTTGACAGGGGTCGTGTGAAATCTTTAATCAGATGTGCGCAACATATTCTCGATGTGGCAGGGGGCAACTGAGACACAAGATTGAATTGGAGATTCAGATCATATGCTAAATAACTTGATAGTTTTTTTTATCTGGATCCACAATGCTGGCGAATGATATACAAGTGGCGAACAACACTCTTTTGGTTAATAGGTAGCTTATCATAATTATCATAAACATTTCAAAATAATTTGAAGCCTGTATCTAGACAAGACTCCAATTACTTTGCATCCGATTGATCTGGAATCAAACTGCACGTGTCACTCATAAAGAGTCATATGGCGATTTACACTCTATCGGTGAATAGGAAAGCAACACTTATACAAGTGTCAAGTGCAGTATTTAACCAGATCAGACGCCCATGTTATCGGAGTCTGATCTGGATCCAAACTGTGTGCAAATTAAATTGAAATTCTATAGTGATATTTTCTATAAAAAAAATCAGTTATTTACTTTTAACCGACAAAGCTATATGGGTCTTATCTATGATCAATGGGATATGATTATGTCGGTGTTTTACTAAAGGGTAATAAAACTGCGGGTGTCTTACGCAATCTACCCCCTGCTCGAAGGATAAACCAATCAACCGGAAATATTGCGCATCTGTTGGTAATTAAATGACCTACATGCACAGTGATGTAACTTGTCACCGAGCCAACATTGACCTGATTTATGAAATTTATGGCTACCGCTTTATTGATGAGAAAAGATTTTGAACCGAATGTGTATTTTACAAACAACATTTTTGGAGCTCAGTCAGAAATACCGAACTAAAAGACATCATTTTAATTCTTCATTTTAGATTTGTTGAATAAAGAACTAGATCTACGACAATATCGGGAAAAGGGCTATGTAATTGATTATTTATAACAATTTCGGTCAGTCGTTTTCATTTAATCGTATAGGGAAAAAAATTGAGGCGGCGAGATCATTGTTTTGTAGGTGATCAATTTAATCAAAACTTTATTACACCAGCCGACATAGGATTCCTCTAATTCTTAGCATTATTGTCTCTAATCGAAAATAAAGAAGTGTCGGTGTCTAAAGCGAACTTTAATTTCGAAAGAAATGATATATCACTAGTGATTGTGTCACTATATATGTATTAACTGATTCACTCCCCGATTGCTTAAAGTGCAGCGTATTAATGGCGGCTAGGTCACGTGACTCATAATGGCGGCCGTCTAATTATCGAAAATAGAATCGTCTCATAGACGATTCTATTAAAAAGTTTTGCATGATTTATCTCCCCTGATAACTACTCTTCAATATCTCCGTCCGCCATTAATACGCTGCACAACGAACGAAATCGATAAAGGGTCAATCATTACCGCTCTACCCTGAATAGATCTATACAAAGGTTATTGCAGACAGTTTTGATCCTGATCAGATGCATAACTCGGCTTCTGATCAGGAACCGAACTGTTTGACACTCATAACGATATAAGTTCTATTTAAGTAACCTTACCTAGAACTTTCAAAGTGAGAAATTTAGAAGCAAACGACAGTTGTTATAACCCTTTACTCATAGGCTGTTTCTAGTTTTGAAGACATATTACCACTTAAAGCAGATTCGGTGCAATGCAGAATGAGCCTAAGGGTGCACTCTGCTTTAAGCAATCATCTGCAGTGATATCATATAGAAAGTATTTCGTAAATGAGTAAAAAAATGTAGATTCTATCGATGGAGAAAAGGTTTAAAGCAGATGACGGCATGGCAGTGAAGGTTTTCATCTTGTTGAAACTCGTTCTGTCTATTGTTCTAAGGTCCGGTACGCTTGACAATTTGTTAGATATATTGTGATGGTCTTGATTTCACATTGTTTTTAAAGCAAAATGAAAGTACAGCTTTAAGCTCTTATATAAACATTCTGCTTTGCTTTCATCTTGTTAACAACAATCAAGCTGAATATAGGAATCAGTGCAAGGTATGCACTGATAACAATATTTGCGAATAAAAATATAACACAAAATAAAAAACAACAAAACAACAACAAACAAAAAACCAAGATATTGTCAGGGGCTGAAAATGCTCATTCGAAGATTCAGGGGTGACATATTTTATAAGTTAAATGACATATTGAATATTTCTTTACTTTTATATGTTACCTCATACGAAAATATCTAAGCAGAATTTAAGCCTCACCATGCTTCAAATATATCATCTGCGAAAAAAATCAAATAAGTTTTTTTTCTTTTTTACACGGAATAAAATCTGAATATAAGTGTCAAACAGTTTGGATCCAGATCAGACGCCGAGTTACGTGGCGTCTGATTTTGTTCTACGTTGTTTGCAAATACAAGTGGAGTCAGGATCGGCAGGCAAAATATTAAAATAACTCAAACAAAATACTATTGAATGTAAACATGAATGAAAGTTAGAGGTGACAATAGAAATATTCAACCTAATCACTGATTAGAATTAGATCTATATGCTTTGCTAAAATACATCTCTGATGGCTTACAAACTTGACAGGGGTCGTGTGAAATCTTTAATCAGATGTGCGCAACATATTCTCGATGTGGCAGGGGGCAACTGAGACACAAGATTGAATTGGAGATTCAGATCATATGCTAAATAACTTGATAGTTTTTTTTATCTGGATCCACAATGCTGGCGAATGATATACAAGTGGCGAACAACACTCTTTTGGTTAATAGGTAGCTTATCATAATTATCATAAACATTTCAAAATAATTTGAAGCCTGTATCTAGACAAGACTCCAATTACTTTGCATCCGATTGATCTGGAATCAAACTGCACGTGTCACTCATAAAGAGTCATATGGCGATTTACACTCTATCGGTGAATAGGAAAGCAACACTTATACAAGTGTCAAGTGCAGTATTTAACCAGATCAGACGCCCATGTTATCGGAGTCTGATCTGGATCCAAACTGTGTGCAAATTAAATTGAAATTCTATAGTGATATTTTCTATAAAAAAAATCAGTTATTTACTTTTAACCGACAAAGCTATATGGGTCTTATCTATGATCAATGGGATATGATTATGTCGGTGTTTTACTAAAGGGTAATAAAACTGCGGGTGTCTTACGCAATCTACCCCCTGCTCGAAGGATAAACCAATCAACCGGAAATATTGCGCATCTGTTGGTAATTAAATGACCTACATGCACAGTGATGTAACTTGTCACCGAGCCAACATTGACCTGATTTATGAAATTTATGGCTACCGCTTTATTGATGAGAAAAGATTTTGAACCGAATGTGTATTTTACAAACAACATTTTTGGAGCTCAGTCAGAAATACCGAACTAAAAGACATCATTTTAATTCTTCATTTTAGATTTGTTGAATAAAGAACTAGATCTACGACAATATCGGGAAAAGGGCTATGTAATTGATTATTTATAACAATTTCGGTCAGTCGTTTTCATTTAATCGTATAGGGAAAAAAATTGAGGCGGCGAGATCATTGTTTTGTAGGTGATCAATTTAATCAAAACTTTATTACACCAGCCGACATAGGATTCCTCTAATTCTTAGCATTATTGTCTCTAATCGAAAATAAAGAAGTGTCGGTGTCTAAAGCGAACTTTAATTTCGAAAGAAATGATATATCACTAGTGATTGTGTCACTATATATGTATTAACTGATTCACTCCCCGATTGCTTAAAGTGCAGCGTATTAATGGCGGCTAGGTCACGTGACTCATAATGGCGGCCGTCTAATTATCGAAAATAGAATCGTCTATAGTAGGAAATAAATAACACAAAACCAAATTATCATAATTATTTTCATTTAAAATGAATTTTATTGAAGCGGGCTGTTTGAAAAGGACAAAATAAGAGAAAGTGGGTGGGGTAAATTTTATATGGCCATAGAGCCAACTGTTGTTCACCAAAATGTACACTTTTTTATTTTTTCATTCATTTTAAATAGCAAATAGCTCTTCAATACAAAACCATCATAACGTGTTTTCATATACTTTGAACATTTATTAAATTCATGACATTGATACACCCTTAACCTGCATTGTGGCATACAAACGGGGTATGTTTGTTTACGGCATTCAATTTTACTCATTTCCTGAAAATTTGGAAAAAATCGGCCCATATATGGAAGAATGGTGCGCGACACATCGAGGTAGGGGGGTCCCAGGCGGCCGGTTTTGGAGGTTATAATCGGGTTTTTTTGTCCGCTGTAACCTTCCCCCCCCCCCTTCTCGGAAATTGAATTAATTTCTAGCAGGTGGCTTCTCGAAGCAATGTGTTTCACTTTCACATTGCTTTGCAGTGTTTGAATCCTTTAGTTGGCTGTAACGTAGGGGCTGTTAAATATCTTTTGGTTGCCATTCATTACATTCCAGATCATTTGTTTCGAGTTAAGTGCTTCTTGATAAAGTAGGTATTTACTATCTCTATCTTTCTGTTTAGTTCGTATTATTTTAATAAATTTTATTTCAACAAAAACTAACCAGTTTTGTTATGCACTTTATGCCCTTCTATAAATTGAATACATGGAGTCCTAAATGTCAAGGTCACCTTGACGTTTTGGCATGATAGATTATTTGCTGTCTGTTCAAGGGGCAGCCAAGCCTGACAGTAGCTTCTTCATATAAAAAGGATTCCAACACTTGAAAAAAAATACTTTATTGTTCCATCATTAAGGATATAACAAACCTCTAATCATCTAGCCCTATCTGTCCTCTCAGGCCTTTCATTTTTAAAGTATTAAACTTTTTTTCTATCATTGTTTTTTTGGAAGAGCTATTTATGATGAATGAAAAAATGTAAAAAAATATATATGGTGGTGTCCTTTTTTTTGAGCTACAGCGATTTAAAAAAGGTATGTCAAATTTGGATTTTTTTTCTTCAAATTTTACCCATTCAGAGTACAAGCTTCAGTAAAATCTATTTCAAAACAAAACAAAAATGTTAATTTGGGTTTTCTTTATTTATTTCATGTCTATGGTGGTATGTTCACATATATAAACCAAATTTAGACAAAGCAGGCACCAGGTTTGAACAATATGGATCCTTGAATATCAAAAATATGCTTTATATAGGGCATGATTTTATTAGATTTTTTATTTTATGAAAAAAAGTAAAAAAGTTTGAAAATGAAATAGTTCTAGTATTTAACTTTTTCTTATATTCTACCAGATGAAAGCCCATACTAAGGCAGTTCAAAATATGAAAAGAAATTGAAAGGTCAGTGTTGAAAATTTTGAGTTATTAAAGTAAAAAGAGTTATCGCCCCTTACAAAATTTACAAAAAAGTACCATACCGATGATATTTAGAGCTTTATAAATTTCACATTTGGTGCCTTTTTTTTCTTAAATTAGTTTTTGTATGAAGAAATACTACCATAGATAGGAAATAAATAACACAAAACCAAATTATCATATTTGTTTTCATTTAAAATGGGTTTTATTGAAGCGGGCTGTTTGAAAAGGACAAACTAAGAGGAAGTGGGTGGGGTAAATTTTACATGGCCGTAGAGCCAACTGTTGTTCACCAAAATGTACACTTTTTCTATTTTTTCATTATCTTAAATAGCTCTTCAATACAAAACCATCATAGAGTGTTTTCATGTACTTTGAAATGTTCCCAAATTCATGACATTGATACACCCTTAAAGAAACGACCCTTTTCAATTGGCAGATTGTGGTTACTACACCGAAAATGACGGAGAGCTACCAATCACCGGCACACCACTTCCCCTAGTTTCTGGTTCCCTGTCTCCTATATCTTTGATCTATGAAATAATCAACATCCGGGGACCTGACTAACCACGGTTCCGGGTCGTAAAGGTCGTTTCGCCCCTGGTCGTTTCGCTCCCAAATTTAGACCCAAGTCGTTTCGCCCCCAATTTTATAAAACTTACTTTATATAGATCTACTTCTCAATCGAACCGATAAAAATAACGGATTACCAATACGCCATCAATATAAATAATAACGTCATTATCGGTGGTCATATGATAGTTTCAGATTGCATTATATAGGTGTACGGAGGAGTTTTAACTTTTAACTTTGTATACACGGGTGCTTATAGATCTATTTGATTATTTGGTTTAACAACATATAGATCTTGTCCCAAACAATTTAGGTATAAAATAAAAGTTCGAGTTGGTTGTGTAATCCAGATCTAAGTCACGAGAGGCGTAGCCTCGAGTGTGATCTGGAATACACAACGAACTGATACACACTGGTGATAGATATACATGTATTCCGTTTTCATTAGTATAATTTTGCTTTTTTCCGTCCATAGGCAAAGCCTAAATACATCTTATAGATAGTTTATTCATAGAAGTTCCATTAGGCCTAAAAGCCTATGAGGAAAATACACAAAACCAATATGCCCATGACTGACAGTATGACATGACAAATTACAAAATACATACATATATAATACAAGTGCGGAGAAGGTATTTAACAAAGATACATATATTTGGATAATAAGCAGTAAGCAGAGATTATTGTCAGCTGCACGTTTAAACAAAACTGACACTAATGTTTCCTTTTGCTAATAGCCTAAACATCAAGTTTGTAAATTTCGATTCAAGATATACTCAAGTAAATTCAGAATCGCCAAACTCATAAATTTACATTATAAATGTATATTTACACAAAACACACACATTCGTAAAGTACACTGTATGATGGATAAAAACTGTACAGAAAGCTCCAATAGGAACATTCTGCACATCTTCTGTACAGCAATAAGCTTGTACTTTCCGTGCACGGACTTTAGACATAAATTTACTTCAAAATAACAGTTTTCAATACTCGCTTATTCTATGAAACATATATACAGACGGAAAATGTAAAATATTCCGGCAAATGCCGGACCGGCAAAAGTATATATAATTGTAAAGGTAAAAATGACTAAACACGCCTTCTATTTTTTCTTTTGTATTACCATACGCGTTTCGCCTCTCGGCTCATCAGTGATTGTAATATATTTGTTGCTATGACGTGGCGTCAATGGTAACGCTACGTCATAAATGTGACGTCATAAACGTGACGTCATAACGTCGTCATAACGTCATTTTAGTGGAACGTCATTGAAGCTCTTTTCATCAATTCTATGCATTTAATTTAGGTTTGAAACAGTTTATAAAATATTTTTCTTTTGCTAACCTGACCGAAATATTTTCTGAATTCATTTTAAAGAACGGGAACATTTGAAACTTGGGAATTTCTTTACAACATATGTCTAAATGTGCACTTAAAGGTATCTGCCGGGTGGATGGGTCCCTTATTTGCTGGGCATGTATTGTTCTTCTCGTTCTTAATTTGTCGCCTGTCTGGCCTATATAATATTCGTTACATCCATTGCATGTTATGACATATAAGACGTTTCTTACATCACAGGACATATTGGCATTTACTTTAAATATCTTACCATTAAAATTGTATGAATTATTTTCGATGATGTGTTGGCACAAGCTGCAGTTTGGCCTACCACATCGTGTTACTTTGTATGAAAATTGTTTTGTGTCTGTGAATTTTGCCTTTGTTAGAATTCTTTTTAAATTTAGTAGTTGTCTTTTGCTTTTAATAATGTTTGTGTTGGAAATTATATTATTCATGGTTTCGTCTGATTGTAGTATATGGAAGTTATTTTTCAAAATCGGGAACATTTCAGTATTAGTTGGATTGTGTGTCGAGACGAAAGGAATGCTTTCTTTCTCAGTTTTGTTATTTACCTTTAAAAGTGTATCTCTTGAAAGTCTTGTAGCTTTTTTTATTCCATCTTTAATTAATTGTTTGGGGTAATTTCGTGACAAAAGAGATTCTTCTAATTCCTGCAATCTTGTATATTTCATACCTTCATCAGATACAATTGTGGAAATTCTACGGGCAAGGTTATACGGAATGCTTACTTTAGTATGTTTAGGGTGACAAGAGTGAAAGTTAAGGTACTGTTTAGAGTCTGTCTCTTTGAAGTAAATGTCAGTGGTTATTTGTGTTTCATTTTTTAATATGAGTATATCCAGGAAGGGAAGCTCTTGGTTATTTACTTCAATTGTAAATTGAATATCTGGATGGAGGTTATTTATCAGATTGTGGAATGTTTTAAGTTCTTCTTTAGATTTTGTCCAAAACACAAAGCAGTCATCTAAAAATCTTTTCCATGCGTTTTTTATGTATGTTGCAAAGTCTTCGTTGAATATATTTTCAACTTGTGAATACAATTTTTGCTCTAGATATCCTAGTACTAGTGTTGCATATGTCGGTGCAAATTTTGTTCCCATTGCTGTACCTTTGACCTGGTTATAAAAAGTTTCATTAAATATAAAGTTGTTATTTTCAAGTATTATTTTGATTCCCTCCATGATGAAAGCCTTATTAAATCTCCTATGAATGAGGTCTGGATATTTATTCAACCAGTAATTTATAGCTTCTAAACCTAATTTATGTGAAATGTTAGTATATAAACTTGTGACATCGAAGGAAGAAGGAAACCTTTAAAGTATTTGCAGGAACTGATTTTGGAATATAATTTAAGAAGTCTATATCATCTCGGACATAACTGTCGACATAGGGGGTGGGGGGGGGGGGGGGGGGGGGGGGGGGGGGGGGGGGGGGGGGGGGGGGGGGATATATATATATATATATATATATGTATGTTATCCCATAAACTTATAGACATAGACATAGACAAATTTTTATTTTACGTCGGTTATTTGTAACAATATAACATAAGCCCAGAAGGGCTTTTATTCCGACAAAACATATGAAAAATCAACATTAAATAACATTTGTAAAGCACATCAATGCAAACAAGTATCACATTTACATAATAAAAGCATGCACATTAAGAAAAGCAAAGACAAACTGGAGATACTGTCTAGATCGTATACACCCAGATCGGGCTCACGACAGGCACGTCGGACCCGATCTTGGTATATGACCTATATACACACATAATTTGGATCACAAAAAGTCATGGACTTGGATCAGATGTCAGGTTTTTTGGCACCTGTTCCATTTTCATTCCTCAAAGATAGATTTCATTAAAATTAAGAGCCTGTGAGAAAGCTGCTGATCGTGACATAAGCCTAAGATCTGCCTTAGAAATAGTATAAATAACAAGAGGGCCTGAAGGCCCTGATATCGCTCACCTTTTATAATGAAGCCTGATAGCTTTACCGTTGTATTTCACCTGTTTTATTCTAAATCCATTCAAGTTTGTAGTATAGCATGTACACAACATTGCAATATGACCCATTCTAGTATGTATAGTAGAGTACATCAAAGGCAGATAACTAGAGCCTAAATAATACTGAAATGAAGCCTTTTCTAGCATTTGAAAGTAAATCAAGGGCAGATAACTCTTGCCACAATGATCAGATTTCAACAATAATTGCACTCCCTCGAGAACTTATAGCTATATACATTGTGTGCAGTTATAATAAAAATCTATTGAAAATTGTGGCCTCTAGAGTGCAAACACTGTTAAATAGGGCATTTTCAGCAATTCAAAGGTAGATAACTCTTGACCTATAAATCTGATTCCAACCATAACCTAACTCATCTGAATTCTTATGGTTATATACAATCTGAGTAAGTTTAAGAAAGATTGGATTAAAATTGTGGCCTCTAGAGTGTAAACACCCTTAAATATGGCATTTTCAGCAATTCAAAGGTAAATAACTCTTGACCTACAGGTCCAACTGCAACCATAATCAAACTCATCTGAACTCTCTAAGTCATATACCACCTGATGAGGTTTGAGAAAGATTGCATTAAAATTGTTGCCTCTAGAGTGTAAACAACCTTAAATATGGCATTTTCAGCAATTTAAAGGTAGATAGCTCTTGACCTATCAATCCAATTCCAACCATAATTAAACTTATCAGAACTCTTGCCGTTATATACAATCTGAGCAAGATTGGGAAAGATTGAATTAAAATTGTGGCCTCTAGAGTGTAAACATTGTTAAATATTGCATTTTCAGCAATTCAAAGGTGGATAACTCTTGACCTATATGTCCAATATCAACCATAATCGAACTCATCCGAACTCGTATGGTAGTATACAATCTGAGTAAGTAACAGAAGATTAGATTTAGAAAGTGTGGCCTCTAGAGTGTAAACACCAAAATTGTTGACGACGGACGACGAACGACGGACGCCGGACATTCAAGGATTGCAAAAGCTCACCTTGAGCTAGCTCAGGTGAGCTAAAAAACTGAGAGCAAAAAGAGCACAAAAATGCGACAGATAAGAGAGGAGTAAAACCATTTATCCCCCCAAATCAGATTTGGAAAGAACTGATCAGCAACTTACTCATAGTACAAAAGAAACATAGAAGCACATAAAGCATATTAAAAGCATAAAGCACATAAAGCTACAAATCAAACATTTGCATACAAAGCATCACAGCACAGAGATTAAACAAAAACATAAAAAGCAAAGTCAGTCTGTTTAGCCCCTAAACTCCATAGCCATGTCTTCTTTTTTTTTAAGCAAAAAAAATAAATATATACATGTACAGTAATTACTTGCTCAGATAGTTTCTTTAAAAGTTATCTGACCAAGGGCTACCCTTAATTGCACCTAATTTTAATATTTACTGAGTTTAAAAGGTTATTTACTGATGGATGGAGTTCTAAAAAGATGCCCGTGGAGTAGAAGGTTTAAACACAGACTATAAAAGACAGCACACATAGTCAAGCACATTTAAAGCACTTACAGCATTCTATGTAGAGCATAGGGAACATTTGCACAGGTCCCCATTCCAGACATGCAACAGTCTCCGAAACTGTGAATAAGACTCGGTGGTTCTTATTTCGTTAGGGAGACTATTCCATGTCCGGACAGCTTCATACCTGAACGATCTTAAACCATACCTAGTGCTATTGACTCTTGGAACATTGGCTAGGTTGTCTTTCCTGAAATTATAGTGAGAATTTTTGAAATCAATTAGGTCTTGTAAATAAAGAGGAGATTGGTTATGCAATATCTTAAAAACTTCCCCAGCCATTAACTTCAAACGACATATATGCAGAAATTTTCTATTTGTAGCTACTAAAAGGTCCGGGAGAGGAGACGAAAAAATCATCATAAATGAATCTAAGTGCCCTCTCCTGAATCCTTTCCATTTTATTTGTGCTAGCCTGACTACAGAAGTGCCAAGCAATAGGACAGTAATTGAAATTCGATAAAATGAAAGAGTTAAAAATGTTTAGCTTTCCTTGTTTTGTAAGTAATTTGCCTATTCTTTTTAAAACCGAAAGTTGCCTGGAAGCTTTTTTTGCATATATCTGATATATGGTCATTGAAGTTTAACATGAAATCAATGTTAACTCCTAATAAGGTAACATTAGTTTCAAATTCAATAGGTGTGTCATTTAATACAAATTGTTTAATGCCCTCATTACTTTTCATACCTATGCAGATGGCTTGGAATTTGTCTGGATTTGCTTTCATCATATTGTTTTCAAACTCTTGATTTGTTTCAGAAATTAGGGTATATCCCAAGTTTGAAATGAGGGGCGTGACAATAGAGAATAAATTGTATAGAATTGTTTAGTTTTGTTTATTAACTAGAAGAAACGGTTTAAATGCCTTCTCCAACAAAAACAAACGGTTAGTGATTTAGTTTTCTAGGGATTTCCCCTGTTACGATAAAAGCATAATTATTCAGGAAAAAGGTGGAGTAATAAGGTGAAATAAAAACTTCAAATAGCAAACAGGGCGGACCACGATTGGACTTCTCTATTAAAGGATGTCTTATTTTGGGCTGCACTGTTTGAAGTTACTGTTACTTGTGGTGATATCAGTGTGGTTTATATAAGCTTCAAGTAATTACTTGACACACCTTTATATAGTCGCCATATTATATTTGTTTGTTTATAATACATTTTGTATGTACATGTATGTTTGTAACATAACTATGTAACGCTTAATGTTGTCCTCATGGGATTTCAAGCCCACTGGATTTATGAAATAAACTGAAACTGAAACTACATTGTATATTTATTCTCAAGTGTGAAAAATCGATGTTAAATCACTGCCACCTGTCTTAAAACTAGTTTCAATATATACTGAAATAATAAATTTTGATTTAAAACTTTATTACTTGCTAACATAACTGATTTCCTAAAATAAATTTCCATTTCGCCATGGCGGAATGGAAATATTCTTCATATATAGAGATACATGTATATCTACTCTCAAGCAGGGCCGGATCCAGATTTTTTTCAGTGGGGGGAGGGCACAGCTGGGGAGGGTATGGGAGGGGTTGAACCCCTCCCATAGGGGGGGATTCCGGGGGGCCTCCCTTGATTTTTTTTTTAAATTAACATTTAAATGGTGCATTCTGGTGGCAATTGAGAACATTCTTCGAAGAAAGTTTACTTTAAAAGAATGATA
>CAKLPP020000041.1:0-44799 GCA_922989275.2 Gari tellinella
AACAGTAGTGACACCATAGGGTTTTGTGCAAACTTAAGTTAAATCATATGAGCATAAAGCTCTTCTTACTAGCGTCATAGATACCATTCAAACTGACGAGAGGAATGGTGTTAGGCTCACCGTAAGGCGAGTTTTGTCAAAGTAAAAAAACAGTAGTGACACCATAGGGTTTTGTGTAAAATTAAGTTAAATCATATTCAGCATAAAGCTCTTCTTACTAGCGTCATAGATACCATTCAAACTGACGAGAGGAATGGTGTTAGGCTCACCGTAAGGCGAGTTTTGTCAAAGTAAAAAACAGTAGTGACACCATAGGGTTTGCTGCAAAATTACGTGAAAACATTTGTGTATAAAATTGAGCCGTTGATACCATTGGGGGTTTAAAAATGTCTGCTTGAATATATTGAATAACTCTCCTATCTATTTAAAATAACAGACCATGGCATAAAGCGCGTCGGTCGCGGCGTCCGTCCATCCCCGCGGCGTCCGTTCTATTATAATCCCGCGGCGTCCGTTCTATTATAATCCCCGGTATGGTATTCAATTGGCTGGTCATTAAAAACTGAAATCTTTATTCCAGCATTAAACCCTATGGCGTGACTACTCGTTAGAATTGTCTCTTCGAGACGATTCAAAACAGTAGTGACACCATAGGGTTTTGTGCAAACTTAAGTTAAATCATATGAGCATAAAGCTCTTCTTACTAGCGTCATAGATACCATTCAAACTGACGAGAGGAATGGTGTTAGGCTCACCGTAAGGCGAGTTTTGTCAAAGTAAAAAACAGTAGTGACACCATAGGGTTTTGTGTAAAATTAAGTTAAATCATATTCAGCATAAAGCTCTTCTTACTAGCGTCATAGATACCATTCAAACTGACGAGAGGAATGGTGTTAGGCTCACCGTAAGGCGAGTTTTGTCAAAGTAAAAAACAGTAGTGACACCATAGGGTTTGCTGCAAAATTACGTGAAAACATTTGTGTATAAAATTGAGCCGTTGATACCATTGGGGGTTTAAAAATGTCTGCTTGAATATATTGAATAACTCTCCTATCTATTTAAAATAACAGACCATGGCATAAAGCGCGTCGGTCGCGGCGTCCGTCCATCCCCGCGGCGTCCGTTCTATTATAATCCCGCGGCGTCCGTTCTATTATAATCCCCGGTATGGTATTCAATTGGCTGGTCATTAAAACTGAAATCTTTATTCCAGCATTAAACCCTATGGCGTGACTACTCGTTAGAATTGTCTCTTCGAGACGATTCAAAACAGTAGTGACACCATAGGGTTTTGTGCAAACTTAAGTTAAATCATATGAGCATAAAGCTCTTCTTACTAGCGTCATAGATACCATTCAAACTGACGAGAGGAATGGTGTTAGGCTCACCGTAAGGCGAGTTTTGTCAAAGTAAAAAACAGTAGTGACACCATAGGGTTTTGTGTAAAATTAAGTTAAATCATATTCAGCATAAAGCTCTTCTTACTAGCGTCATAGATACCATTCAAACTGACGAGAGGAATGGTGTTAGGCTCACCGTAAGGCGAGTTTTGTCAAAGTAAAAAACAGTAGTGACACCATAGGGTTTGCTGCAAAATTACGTGAAAACATTTGTGTATAAAATTGAGCCGTTGATACCATTGGGGTTTAAAAATGTCTGCTTGAATATATTGAATAACTCTCCTATCTATTTAAAATAACAGACCATGGCATAAAGCGCGTCGGTCGCGGCGTCCGTCCATCCCCGCGGCGTCCGTTCTATTATAATCCCGCGGCGTCCGTTCTATTATAATCCCCGGTATGGTATTCAATTGGCTGGTCATTAAAAACTGAAATCTTTATTCCAGCATTAAACCCTATGGCGTGACTACTCGTTAGAATTGTCTCTTCGAGACGATTCAAAACAGTAGTGACACCATAGGGTTTTGTGCAAAACTTAAGTTAAATCATATGAGCATAAAGCTCTTCTTACTAGCGTCATAGATACCATTCAAACTGACGAGAGGAATGGTGTTAGGGCTCACCGTAAGGCGAGTTTTGTCAAAGTAAAAAACAGTAGTGACACCATAGGGTTTTGTGTAAAATTAAGTTAAATCATATTCAGCATAAAGCTCTTCTTACTAGCGTCATAGATACCATTCAAACTGACGAGAGGAATGGTGTTAGGCTCACCGTAAGGCGAGTTTTGTCAAAGTAAAAAACAGTAGTGACACCATAGGGTTTGCTGCAAAATTACGTGAAAACATTTGTGTATAAAATTGAGCCGTTGATACCATTGGGGGTTTAAAAATGTCTGCTTGAATATATTGAATAACTCTCCTATCTATTTAAAATAACAGACCATGGCATAAAGCGCGTCGGTCGCGGCGTCCGTCCATCCCCGCGGCGTCCGTTCTATTATAATCCCGCGGCGTCCGTTCTATTATAATCCCCGGTATGGTATTCAATTGGCTGGTCATTAAAAACTGAAATCTTTATTCCAGCATTAAACCCTATGGCGTGACTACTCGTTAGAATTGTCTCTTCGAGACGATTCAAAACAGTAGTGACACCATAGGGTTTTGTGCAAACTTAAGTTAAATCATATGAGCATAAAGCTCTTCTTACTAGCGTCATAGATACCATTCAAACTGACGAGAGGAATGGTGTTAGGCTCACCGTAAGGCGAGTTTTGTCAAAGTAAAAAACAGTAGTGACACCATAGGGTTTTGTGTAAAATTAAGTTAAATCATATTCAGCATAAAGCTCTTCTTACTAGCGTCATAGATACCATTCAAACTGACGAGAGGAATGGTGTTAGGCTCACCGTAAGGCGAGTTTTGTCAAAGTAAAAAACAGTAGTGACACCATAGGGTTTGCTGCAAAATTACGTGAAAACATTTGTGTATAAAATTGAGCCGTTGATACCATTGGGGGTTTAAAAATGTCTGCTTGAATATATTGAATAACTCTCCTATCTATTTAAAATAACAGACCATGGCATAAAGCGCGTCGGTCGCGGCGTCCGTCCATCCCCGCGGCGTCCGTTCTATTATAATCCCGCGGCGTCCGTTCTATTATAATCCCCGGTATGGTATTCAATTGGCTGGTCATTAAAAACTGAAATCTTTATTCCAGCATTAAACCCTATGGCGTGACTACTCGTTAGAATTGTCTCTTCGAGACGATTCAAAACAGTAGTGACACCATAGGGTTTTGTGCAAACTTAAGTTAAATCATATGAGCATAAAGCTCTTCTTACTAGCGTCATAGATACCATTCAAACTGACGAGAGGAATGGTGTTAGGCTCACCGTAAGGCGAGTTTTGTCAAAGTAAAAAACAGTAGTGACACCATAGGGTTTTGTGTAAAATTAAGTTAAATCATATTCAGCATAAAGCTCTTCTTACTAGCGTCATAGATACCATTCAAACTGACGAGAGGAATGGTGTTAGGCTCACCGTAAGGCGAGTTTTGTCAAAGTAAAAAACAGTAGTGACACCATAGGGTTTGCTGCAAAATTACGTGAAAACATTTGTGTATAAAATTGAGCCGTTGATACCATTGGGGGTTTAAAAATGTCTGCTTGAATATATTGAATAACTCTCCTATCTATTTAAAATAACAGACCATGGCATAAAGCGCGTCGGTCGCGGCGTCCGTCCATCCCCGCGGCGTCCGTTCTATTATAATCCCGCGGCGTCCGTTCTATTATAATCCCCGGTATGGTATTCAATTGGCTGGTCATTAAAAACTGAAATCTTTATTCCAGCATTAAACCCTATGGCGTGACTACTCGTTAGAATTGTCTCTTCGAGACGATTCAAAACAGTAGTGACACCATAGGGTTTTGTGCAAACTTAAGTTAAATCATATGAGCATAAAGCTCTTCTTACTAGCGTCATAGATACCATTCAAACTGACGAGAGGAATGGTGTTAGGCTCACCGTAAGGCGAGTTTTGTCAAAGTAAAAAACAGTAGTGACACCATAGGGTTTTGTGTAAAATTAAGTTAAATCATATTCAGCATAAAGCTCTTCTTACTAGCGTCATAGATACCATTCAAACTGACGAGAGGAATGGTGTTAGGCTCACCGTAAGGCGAGTTTTGTCAAAGTAAAAAACAGTAGTGACACCATAGGGTTTGCTGCAAAATTACGTGAAAACATTTGTGTATAAAATTGAGCCGTTGATACCATTGGGGGTTTAAAAATGTCTGCTTGAATATATTGAATAACTCTCCTATCTATTTAAAATAACAGACCATGGCATAAAGCGCGTCGGTCGCGGCGTCCGTCCATCCCCGCGGCGTCCGTTCTATTATAATCCCGCGGCGTCCGTTCTATTATAATCCCCGGTATGGTATTCAATTGGCTGGTCATTAAAAACTGAAATCTTTATTCCAGCATTAAACCCTATGGCGTGACTACTCGTTAGAATTGTCTCTTCGAGACGATTCAAAACAGTAGTGACACCATAGGGTTTTGTGCAAACTTAAGTTAAATCATATGAGCATAAAGCTCTTCTTACTAGCGTCATAGATACCATTCAAACTGACGAGAGGAATGGTGTTAGGCTCACCGTAAGGCGAGTTTTGTCAAAGTAAAAAACAGTAGTGACACCATAGGGTTTTGTGTAAAATTAAGTTAAATCATATTCAGCATAAAGCTCTTCTTACTAGCGTCATAGATACCATTCAAACTGACGAGAGGAATGGTGTTAGGCTCACCGTAAGGCGAGTTTTGTCAAAGTAAAAAACAGTAGTGACACCATAGGGTTTGCTGCAAAATTACGTGAAAACATTTGTGTATAAAATTGAGCCGTTGATACCATTGGGGGTTTAAAAATGTCTGCTTGAATATATTGAATAACTCTCCTATCTATTTAAAATAACAGACCATGGCATAAAGCGCGTCGGTCGCGGCGTCCGTCCATCCCCGCGGCGTCCGTTCTATTATAATCCCGCGGCGTCCGTTCTATTATAATCCCCGGTATGGTATTCAATTGGCTGGTCATTAAAAACTGAAATCTTTATTCCAGCATTAAACCCTATGGCGTGACTACTCGTTAGAATTGTCTCTTCGAGACGATTCAAAACAGTAGTGACACCATAGGGTTTTGTGCAAACTTAAGTTAAATCATATGAGCATAAAGCTCTTCTTACTAGCGTCATAGATACCATTCAAACTGACGAGAGGAATGGTGTTAGGCTCACCGTAAGGCGAGTTTTGTCAAAGTAAAAAACAGTAGTGACACCATAGGGTTTTGTGTAAAATTAAGTTAAATCATATTCAGCATAAAGCTCTTCTTACTAGCGTCATAGATACCATTCAAACTGACGAGAGGAATGGTGTTAGGCTCACCGTAAGGCGAGTTTTGTCAAAGTAAAAAACAGTAGTGACACCATAGGGTTTGCTGCAAAATTACGTGAAAACATTTGTGTATAAAATTGAGCCGTTGATACCATTGGGGGTTTAAAAATGTCTGCTTGAATATATTGAATAACTCTCCTATCTATTTAAAATAACAGACCATGGCATAAAGCGCGTCGGTCGCGGCGTCCGTCCATCCCCGCGGCGTCCGTTCTATTATAATCCCGGGGCGTCCGTTCTATTATAATCCCCGGTATGGTATTCAATTGGCTGGTCATTAAAAACTGAAATCTTTATTCCAGCATTAAACCCTATGGCGTGACTACTTGTTAGAATTGTCTCTTCGAGACGATTCAAAACAGTAGTGACACCATAGGGTTTTGTGCAAACTTAAGTTAAATCATATGAGCATAAAGCTCTTCTTACTAGCGTCATAGATACCATTCAAACTGACGAGAGGAATGGTGTTAGGCTCACCGTAAGGCGAGTTTTGTCAAAGTAAAAAACAGTAGTGACACCATAGGGTTTTGTGTAAAATTAAGTTAAATCATATTCAGCATAAAGCTCTTCTTACTAGCGTCATAGATACCATTCAAACTGACGAGAGGAATGGTGTTAGGCTCACCGTAAGGCGAGTTTTGTCAAAGTAAAAAACAGTAGTGACACCATAGGGTTTGCTGCAAAATTACGTGAAAACATTTGTGTATAAAATTGAGCCGTTGATACCATTGGGGGTTTAAAAATGTCTGCTTGAATATATTGAATAACTCTCCTATCTATTTAAAATAACAGACCATGGCATAAAGCGCGTCGGTCGCGGCGTCCGTCCATCCCCGCGGCGTCCGTTCTATTATAATCCCGCGGCGTCCGTTCTATTATAATCCCCGGTATGGTATTCAATTGGCTGGTCATTAAAAACTGAAATCTTTATTCCAGCATTAAACCCTATGGCGTGACTACTCGTTAGAATTGTCTCTTCGAGACGATTCAAAACAGTAGTGACACCATAGGGTTTTGTGCAAACTTAAGTTAAATCATATGAGCATAAAGCTCTTCTTACTAGCGTCATAGATACCATTCAAACTGACGAGAGGAATGGTGTTAGGCTCACCGTAAGGCGAGTTTTGTCAAAGTAAAAAACAGTAGTGACACCATAGGGTTTTGTGTAAAATTAAGTTAAATCATATTCAGCATAAAGCTCTTCTTACTAGCGTCATAGATACCATTCAAACTGACGAGAGGAATGGTGTTAGGCTCACCGTAAGGCGAGTTTTGTCAAAGTAAAAAACAGTAGTGACACCATAGGGTTTGCTGCAAAATTACGTGAAAACATTTGTGTATAAAATTGAGCCGTTGATACCATTGGGGGTTTAAAAATGTCTGCTTGAATATATTGAATAACTCTCCTATCTATTTAAAATAACAGACCATGGCATAAAGCGCGTCGGTCGCGGCGTCCGTCCATCCCCGCGGCGTCCGTTCTATTATAATCCCGCGGCGTCCGTTCTATTATAATCCCCGGTATGGTATTCAATTGGCTGGTCATTAAAAACTGAAATCTTTATTCCAGCATTAAACCCTATGGCGTGACTACTCGTTAGAATTGTCTCTTCGAGACGATTCAAAACAGTAGTGACACCATAGGGTTTTGTGCAAACTTAAGTTAAATCATATGAGCATAAAGCTCTTCTTACTAGCGTCATAGATACCATTCAAACTGACGAGAGGAATGGTGTTAGGCTCACCGTAAGGCGAGTTTTGTCAAAGTAAAAAACAGTAGTGACACCATAGGGTTTTGTGTAAAATTAAGTTAAATCATATTCAGCATAAAGCTCTTCTTACTAGCGTCATAGATACCATTCAAACTGACGAGAGGAATGGTGTTAGGCTCACCGTAAGGCGAGTTTTGTCAAAGTAAAAAACAGTAGTGACACCATAGGGTTTGCTGCAAAATTACGTGAAAACATTTGTGTATAAAATTGAGCCGTTGATACCATTGGGGGTTTAAAAATGTCTGCTTGAATATATTGAATAACTCTCCTATCTATTTAAAATAACAGACCATGGCATAAAGCGCGTCGGTCGCGGCGTCCGTCCATCCCCGCGGCGTCCGTTCTATTATAATCCCGCGGCGTCCGTTCTATTATAATCCCCGGTATGGTATTCAATTGGCTGGTCATTAAAAACTGAAATCTTTATTCCAGCATTAAACCCTATGGCGTGACTACTCGTTAGAATTGTCTCTTCGAGACGATTCAAAACAGTAGTGACACCATAGGGTTTTGTGCAAACTTAAGTTAAATCATATGAGCATAAAGCTCTTCTTACTAGCGTCATAGATACCATTCAAACTGACGAGAGGAATGGTGTTAGGCTCACCGTAAGGCGAGTTTTGTCAAAGTAAAAAACAGTAGTGACACCATAGGGTTTTGTGTAAAATTAAGTTAAATCATATTCAGCATAAAGCTCTTCTTACTAGCGTCATAGATACCATTCAAACTGACGAGAGGAATGGTGTTAGGCTCACCGTAAGGCGAGTTTTGTCAAAGTAAAAAACAGTAGTGACACCATAGGGTTTGCTGCAAAATTACGTGAAAACATTTGTGTATAAAATTGAGCCGTTGATACCATTGGGGGTTTAAAAATGTCTGCTTGAATATATTGAATAACTCTCCTATCTATTTAAAATAACAGACCATGGCATAAAGCGCGTCGGTCGCGGCGTCCGTCCATCCCCGCGGCGTCCGTTCTATTATAATCCCGGGGCGTCCGTTCTATTATAATCCCCGGTATGGTATTCAATTGGCTGGTCATTAAAAACTGAAATCTTTATTCCAGCATTAAACCCTATGGCGTGACTACTCGTTAGAATTGTCTCTTCGAGACGATTCAAAACAGTAGTGACACCATAGGGTTTTGTGCAAACTTAAGTTAAATCATATGAGCATAAAGCTCTTCTTACTAGCGTCATAGATACCATTCAAACTGACGAGAGGAATGGTGTTAGGCTCACCGTAAGGCGAGTTTTGTCAAAGTAAAAAACAGTAGTGACACCATAGGGTTTTGTGTAAAATTAAGTTAAATCATATTCAGCATAAAGCTCTTCTTACTAGCGTCATAGATACCATTCAAACTGACGAGAGGAATGGTGTTAGGCTCACCGTAAGGCGAGTTTTGTCAAAGTAAAAAACAGTAGTGACACCATAGGGTTTGCTGCAAAATTACGTGAAAACATTTGTGTATAAAATTGAGCCGTTGATACCATTGGGGGTTTAAAAATGTCTGCTTGAATATATTGAATAACTCTCCTATCTATTTAAAATAACAGACCATGGCATAAAGCGCGTCGGTCGCGGCGTCCGTCCATCCCCGCGGCGTCCGTTCTATTATAATCCCGCGGCGTCCGTTCTATTATAATCCCCGGTATGGTATTCAATTGGCTGGTCATTAAAAACTGAAATCTTTATTCCAGCATTAAACCCTATGGCGTGACTACTCGTTAGAATTGTCTCTTCGAGACGATTCAAAACAGTAGTGACACCATAGGGTTTTGTGCAAACTTAAGTTAAATCATATGAGCATAAAGCTCTTCTTACTAGCGTCATAGATACCATTCAAACTGACGAGAGGAATGGTGTTAGGCTCACCGTAAGGCGAGTTTTGTCAAAGTAAAAAACAGTAGTGACACCATAGGGTTTTGTGTAAAATTAAGTTAAATCATATTCAGCATAAAGCTCTTCTTACTAGCGTCATAGATACCATTCAAACTGACGAGAGGAATGGTGTTAGGCTCACCGTAAGGCGAGTTTTGTCAAAGTAAAAAACAGTAGTGACACCATAGGGTTTGCTGCAAAATTACGTGAAAACATTTGTGTATAAAATTGAGCCGTTGATACCATTGGGGGTTTAAAAATGTCTGCTTGAATATATTGAATAACTCTCCTATCTATTTAAAATAACAGACCATGGCATAAAGCGCGTCGGTCGCGGCGTCCGTCCATCCCCGCGGCGTCCGTTCTATTATAATCCCGGGGCGTCCGTTCTATTATAATCCCCGGTATGGTATTCAATTGGCTGGTCATTAAAAACTGAAATCTTTATTCCAGCATTAAACCCTATGGCGTGACTACTCGTTAGAATTGTCTCTTCGAGACGATTCAAAACAGTAGTGACACCATAGGGTTTTGTGCAAACTTAAGTTAAATCATATGAGCATAAAGCTCTTCTTACTAGCGTCATAGATACCATTCAAACTGACGAGAGGAATGGTGTTAGGCTCACCGTAAGGCGAGTTTTGTCAAAGTAAAAAACAGTAGTGACACCATAGGGTTTTGTGTAAAATTAAGTTAAATCATATTCAGCATAAAGCTCTTCTTACTAGCGTCATAGATACCATTCAAACTGACGAGAGGAATGGTGTTAGGCTCACCGTAAGGCGAGTTTTGTCAAAGTAAAAAACAGTAGTGACACCATAGGGTTTGCTGCAAAATTACGTGAAAACATTTGTGTATAAAATTGAGCCGTTGATACCATTGGGGGTTTAAAAATGTCTGCTTGAATATATTGAATAACTCTCCTATCTATTTAAAATAACAGACCATGGCATAAAGCGCGTCGGTCGCGGCGTCCGTCCATCCCCGCGGCGTCCGTTCTATTATAATCCCGCGGCGTCCGTTCTATTATAATCCCCGGTATGGTATTCAATTGGCTGGTCATTAAAAACTGAAATCTTTATTCCAGCATTAAACCCTATGGCGTGACTACTCGTTAGAATTGTCTCTTCGAGACGATTCAAAACAGTAGTGACACCATAGGGTTTTGTGCAAACTTAAGTTAAATCATATGAGCATAAAGCTCTTCTTACTAGCGTCATAGATACCATTCAAACTGACGAGAGGAATGGTGTTAGGCTCACCGTAAGGCGAGTTTTGTCAAAGTAAAAAACAGTAGTGACACCATAGGGTTTTGTGTAAAATTAAGTTAAATCATATTCAGCATAAAGCTCTTCTTACTAGCGTCATAGATACCATTCAAACTGACGAGAGGAATGGTGTTAGGCTCACCGTAAGGCGAGTTTTGTCAAAGTAAAAAACAGTAGTGACACCATAGGGTTTGCTGCAAAATTACGTGAAAACATTTGTGTATAAAATTGAGCCGTTGATACCATTGGGGGTTTAAAAATGTCTGCTTGAATATATTGAATAACTCTCCTATCTATTTAAAATAACAGACCATGGCATAAAGCGCGTCGGTCGCGGCGTCCGTCCATCCCCGCGGCGTCCGTTCTATTATAATCCCGGGGCGTCCGTTCTATTATAATCCCCGGTATGGTATTCAATTGGCTGGTACCCTATGGCGTGACTACTCGTTAGAATTGTCTCTTCGAGACGATTCAAAACAGTAGTGACACCATAGGGTTTTGTGCAAACTTAAGTTAAATCATATGAGCATAAAGCTCTTCTTACTAGCGTCATAGATACCATTCAAACTGACGAGAGGAATGGTGTTAGGCTCACCGTAAGGCGAGTTTTGTCAAAGTAAAAAACAGTAGTGACACCATAGGGTTTGCTGCAAAATTACGTGAAAACATTTGTGTATAAAATTGAGCCGTTGATACCATTGGGGGTTTAAAAATGTCTGCTTGAATATATTGAATAACTCTCCTATCTATTTAAAATAACAGACCATGGCATAAAGCGCGTCGGTCGCGGCGTCCGTCCATCCCCGCGGCGTCCGTTCTATTATAATCCCGCGGCGTCCGTTCTATTATAATCCCCGGTATGGTATTCAATTGGCTGGTCATTAAAAACTGAAATCTTTATTCCAGCATTAAACCCTATGGCGTGACTACTCGTTAGAATTGTCTCTTCGAGACGATTCAAAACAGTAGTGACACCATAGGGTTTTGTGCAAACTTAAGTTAAATCATATGAGCATAAAGCTCTTCTTACTAGCGTCATAGATACCATTCAAACTGACGAGAGGAATGGTGTTAGGCTCACCGTAAGGCGAGTTTTGTCAAAGTAAAAAACAGTAGTGACACCATAGGGTTTTGTGTAAAATTAAGTTAAATCATATTCAGCATAAAGCTCTTCTTACTAGCGTCATAGATACCATTCAAACTGACGAGAGGAATGGTGTTAGGCTCACCGTAAGGCGAGTTTTGTCAAAGTAAAAAACAGTAGTGACACCATAGGGTTTGCTGCAAAATTACGTGAAAACATTTGTGTATAAAATTGAGCCGTTGATACCATTGGGGGTTTAAAAATGTCTGCTTGAATATATTGAATAACTCTCCTATCTATTTAAAATAACAGACCATGGCATAAAGCGCGTCGGTCGCGGCGTCCGTCCATCCCCGCGGCGTCCGTTCTATTATAATCCCGCGGCGTCCGTTCTATTATAATCCCCGGTATGGTATTCAATTGGCTGGTCATTAAAAACTGAAATCTTTATTCCAGCATTAAACCCTATGGCGTGACTACTCGTTAGAATTGTCTCTTCGAGACGATTCAAAACAGTAGTGACACCATAGGGTTTTGTGCAAACTTAAGTTAAATCATATGAGCATAAAGCTCTTCTTACTAGCGTCATAGATACCATTCAAACTGACGAGAGGAATGGTGTTAGGCTCACCGTAAGGCGAGTTTTGTCAAAGTAAAAAACAGTAGTGACACCATAGGGTTTTGTGTAAAATTAAGTTAAATCATATTCAGCATAAAGCTCTTCTTACTAGCGTCATAGATACCATTCAAACTGACGAGAGGAATGGTGTTAGGCTCACCGTAAGGCGAGTTTTGTCAAAGTAAAAAACAGTAGTGACACCATAGGGTTTGCTGCAAAATTACGTGAAAACATTTGTGTATAAAATTGAGCCGTTGATACCATTGGGGGTTTAAAAATGTCTGCTTGAATATATTGAATAACTCTCCTATCTATTTAAAATAACAGACCATGGCATAAAGCGCGTCGGTCGCGGCGTCCGTCCATCCCCGCGGCGTCCGTTCTATTATAATCCCGCGGCGTCCGTTCTATTATAATCCCCGGTATGGTATTCAATTGGCTGGTCATTAAAAACTGAAATCTTTATTCCAGCATTAAACCCTATGGCGTGACTACTCGTTAGAATTGTCTCTTCGAGACGATTCAAAACAGTAGTGACACCATAGGGTTTTGTGCAAACTTAAGTTAAATCATATGAGCATAAAGCTCTTCTTACTAGCGTCATAGATACCATTCAAACTGACGAGAGGAATGGTGTTAGGCTCACCGTAAGGCGAGTTTTGTCAAAGTAAAAAACAGTAGTGACACCATAGGGTTTTGTGTAAAATTAAGTTAAATCATATTCAGCATAAAGCTCTTCTTACTAGCGTCATAGATACCATTCAAACTGACGAGAGGAATGGTGTTAGGCTCACCGTAAGGCGAGTTTTGTCAAAGTAAAAAACAGTAGTGACACCATAGGGTTTGCTGCAAAATTACGTGAAAACATTTGTGTATAAAATTGAGCCGTTGATACCATTGGGGGTTTAAAAATGTCTGCTTGAATATATTGAATAACTCTCCTATCTATTTAAAATAACAGACCATGGCATAAAGCGCGTCGGTCGCGGCGTCCGTCCATCCCCGCGGCGTCCGTTCTATTATAATCCCGCGGCGTCCGTTCTATTATAATCCCCGGTATGGTATTCAATTGGCTGGTCATTAAAAACTGAAATCTTTATTCCAGCATTAAACCCTATGGCGTGACTACTCGTTAGAATTGTCTCTTCGAGACGATTCAAAACAGTAGTGACACCATAGGGTTTTGTGCAAACTTAAGTTAAATCATATGAGCATAAAGCTCTTCTTACTAGCGTCATAGATACCATTCAAACTGACGAGAGGAATGGTGTTAGGCTCACCGTAAGGCGAGTTTTGTCAAAGTAAAAAACAGTAGTGACACCATAGGGTTTTGTGTAAAATTAAGTTAAATCATATTCAGCATAAAGCTCTTCTTACTAGCGTCATAGATACCATTCAAACTGACGAGAGGAATGGTGTTAGGCTCACCGTAAGGCGAGTTTTGTCAAAGTAAAAAACAGTAGTGACACCATAGGGTTTGCTGCAAAATTACGTGAAAACATTTGTGTATAAAATTGAGCCGTTGATACCATTGGGGGTTTAAAAATGTCTGCTTGAATATATTGAATAACTCTCCTATCTATTTAAAATAACAGACCATGGCATAAAGCGCGTCGGTCGCGGCGTCCGTCCATCCCCGCGGCGTCCGTTCTATTATAATCCCGCGGCGTCCGTTCTATTATAATCCCCGGTATGGTATTCAATTGGCTGGTCATTAAAAACTGAAATCTTTATTCCAGCATTAAACCCTATGGCGTGACTACTCGTTAGAATTGTCTCTTCGAGACGATTCAAAACAGTAGTGACACCATAGGGTTTTGTGCAAACTTAAGTTAAATCATATGAGCATAAAGCTCTTCTTACTAGCGTCATAGATACCATTCAAACTGACGAGAGGAATGGTGTTAGGCTCACCGTAAGGCGAGTTTTGTCAAAGTAAAAAACAGTAGTGACACCATAGGGTTTTGTGTAAAATTAAGTTAAATCATATTCAGCATAAAGCTCTTCTTACTAGCGTCATAGATACCATTCAAACTGACGAGAGGAATGGTGTTAGGCTCACCGTAAGGCGAGTTTTGTCAAAGTAAAAAACAGTAGTGACACCATAGGGTTTGCTGCAAAATTACGTGAAAACATTTGTGTATAAAATTGAGCCGTTGATACCATTGGGGGTTTAAAAATGTCTGCTTGAATATATTGAATAACTCTCCTATCTATTTAAAATAACAGACCATGGCATAAAGCGCGTCGGTCGCGGCGTCCGTCCATCCCCGCGGCGTCCGTTCTATTATAATCCCGCGGCGTCCGTTCTATTATAATCCCCGGTATGGTATTCAATTGGCTGGTCATTAAAAACTGAAATCTTTATTCCAGCATTAAACCCTATGGCGTGACTACTCGTTAGAATTGTCTCTTCGAGACGATTCAAAACAGTAGTGACACCATAGGGTTTTGTGCAAACTTAAGTTAAATCATATGAGCATAAAGCTCTTCTTACTAGCGTCATAGATACCATTCAAACTGACGAGAGGAATGGTGTTAGGCTCACCGTAAGGCGAGTTTTGTCAAAGTAAAAAACAGTAGTGACACCATAGGGTTTTGTGTAAAATTAAGTTAAATCATATTCAGCATAAAGCTCTTCTTACTAGCGTCATAGATACCATTCAAACTGACGAGAGGAATGGTGTTAGGCTCACCGTAAGGCGAGTTTTGTCAAAGTAAAAAACAGTAGTGACACCATAGGGTTTGCTGCAAAATTACGTGAAAACATTTGTGTATAAAATTGAGCCGTTGATACCATTGGGGGTTTAAAAATGTCTGCTTGAATATATTGAATAACTCTCCTATCTATTTAAAATAACAGACCATGGCATAAAGCGCGTCGGTCGCGGCGTCCGTCCATCCCCGCGGCGTCCGTTCTATTATAATCCCGCGGCGTCCGTTCTATTATAATCCCCGGTATGGTATTCAATTGGCTGGTCATTAAAAACTGAAATCTTTATTCCAGCATTAAACCCTATGGCGTGACTACTCGTTAGAATTGTCTCTTCGAGACGATTCAAAACAGTAGTGACACCATAGGGTTTTGTGCAAACTTAAGTTAAATCATATGAGCATAAAGCTCTTCTTACTAGCGTCATAGATACCATTCAAACTGACGAGAGGAATGGTGTTAGGCTCACCGTAAGGCGAGTTTTGTCAAAGTAAAAAACAGTAGTGACACCATAGGGTTTTGTGTAAAATTAAGTTAAATCATATTCAGCATAAAGCTCTTCTTACTAGCGTCATAGATACCATTCAAACTGACGAGAGGAATGGTGTTAGGCTCACCGTAAGGCGAGTTTTGTCAAAGTAAAAAACAGTAGTGACACCATAGGGTTTGCTGCAAAATTACGTGAAAACATTTGTGTATAAAATTGAGCCGTTGATACCATTGGGGGTTTAAAAATGTCTGCTTGAATATATTGAATAACTCTCCTATCTATTTAAAATAACAGACCATGGCATAAAGCGCGTCGGTCGCGGCGTCCGTCCATCCCCGCGGCGTCCGTTCTATTATAATCCCGCGGCGTCCGTTCTATTATAATCCCCGGTATGGTATTCAATTGGCTGGTCATTAAAAACTGAAATCTTTATTCCAGCATTAAACCCTATGGCGTGACTACTCGTTAGAATTGTCTCTTCGAGACGATTCAAAACAGTAGTGACACCATAGGGTTTTGTGCAAACTTAAGTTAAATCATATGAGCATAAAGCTCTTCTTACTAGCGTCATAGATACCATTCAAACTGACGAGAGGAATGGTGTTAGGCTCACCGTAAGGCGAGTTTTGTCAAAGTAAAAAACAGTAGTGACACCATAGGGTTTTGTGAAAAATTAAGTTAAATCATATTCAGCATAAAGCTCTTCTTACTAGCGTCATAGATACCATTCAAACTGACGAGAGGAATGGTGTTAGGCTCACCGTAAGGCGAGTTTTGTCAAAGTAAAAAACAGTAGTGACACCATAGGGTTTGCTGCAAAATTACGTGAAAACATTTGTGTATAAAATTGAGCCGTTGATACCATTGGGGGTTTAAAAATGTCTGCTTGAATATATTGAATAACTCTCCTATCTATTTAAAATAACAGACCATGGCATAAAGCGCGTCGGTCGCGGCGTCCGTCCATCCCCGCGGCGTCCGTTCTATTATAATCCCGCGGCGTCCGTTCTATTATAATCCCCGGTATGGTATTCAATTGGCTGGTCATTAAAAACTGAAATCTTTATTCCAGCATTAAACCCTATGGCGTGACTACTCGTTAGAATTGTCTCTTCGAGACGATTCAAAACAGTAGTGACACCATAGGGTTTTGTGCAAACTTAAGTTAAATCATATGAGCATAAAGCTCTTCTTACTAGCGTCATAGATACCATTCAAACTGACGAGAGGAATGGTGTTAGGCTCACCGTAAGGCGAGTTTTGTCAAAGTAAAAAACAGTAGTGACACCATAGGGTTTTGTGTAAAATTAAGTTAAATCATATTCAGCATAAAGCTCTTCTTACTAGCGTCATAGATACCATTCAAACTGACGAGAGGAATGGTGTTAGGCTCACCGTAAGGCGAGTTTTGTCAAAGTAAAAAACAGTAGTGACACCATAGGGTTTGCTGCAAAATTACGTGAAAACATTTGTGTATAAAATTGAGCCGTTGATACCATTGGGGGTTTAAAAATGTCTGCTTGAATATATTGAATAACTCTCCTATCTATTTAAAATAACAGACCATGGCATAAAGCGCGTCGGTCGCGGCGTCCGTCCATCCCCGCGGCGTCCGTTCTATTATAATCCCGCGGCGTCCGTTCTATTATAATCCCCGGTATGGTATTCAATTGGCTGGTCATTAAAAACTGAAATCTTTATTCCAGCATTAAACCCTATGGCGTGACTACTCGTTAGAATTGTCTCTTCGAGACGATTCAAAACAGTAGTGACACCATAGGGTTTTGTGCAAACTTAAGTTAAATCATATGAGCATAAAGCTCTTCTTACTAGCGTCATAGATACCATTCAAACTGACGAGAGGAATGGTGTTAGGCTCACCGTAAGGCGAGTTTTGTCAAAGTAAAAAACAGTAGTGACACCATAGGGTTTTGTGTAAAATTAAGTTAAATCATATTCAGCATAAAGCTCTTCTTACTAGCGTCATAGATACCATTCAAACTGACGAGAGGAATGGTGTTAGGCTCACCGTAAGGCGAGTTTTGTCAAAGTAAAAAACAGTAGTGACACCATAGGGTTTGCTGCAAAATTACGTGAAAACATTTGTGTATAAAATTGAGCCGTTGATACCATTGGGGGTTTAAAAATGTCTGCTTGAATATATTGAATAACTCTCCTATCTATTTAAAATAACAGACCATGGCATAAAGCGCGTCGGTCGCGGCGTCCGTCCATCCCCGCGGCGTCCGTTCTATTATAATCCCGCGGCGTCCGTTCTATTATAATCCCCGGTATGGTATTCAATTGGCTGGTCATTAAAAACTGAAATCTTTATTCCAGCATTAAACCCTATGGCGTGACTACTCGTTAGAATTGTCTCTTCGAGACGATTCAAAACAGTAGTGACACCATAGGGTTTTGTGCAAACTTAAGTTAAATCATATGAGCATAAAGCTCTTCTTACTAGCGTCATAGATACCATTCAAACTGACGAGAGGAATGGTGTTAGGCTCACCGTAAGGCGAGTTTTGTCAAAGTAAAAAACAGTAGTGACACCATAGGGTTTTGTGTAAAATTAAGTTAAATCATATTCAGCATAAAGCTCTTCTTACTAGCGTCATAGATACCATTCAAACTGACGAGAGGAATGGTGTTAGGCTCACCGTAAGGCGAGTTTTGTCAAAGTAAAAAACAGTAGTGACACCATAGGGTTTGCTGCAAAATTACGTGAAAACATTTGTGTATAAAATTGAGCCGTTGATACCATTGGGGGTTTAAAAATGTCTGCTTGAATATATTGAATAACTCTCCTATCTATTTAAAATAACAGACCATGGCATAAAGCGCGTCGGTCGCGGCGTCCGTCCATCCCCGCGGCGTCCGTTCTATTATAATCCCGCGGCGTCCGTTCTATTATAATCCCCGGTATGGTATTCAATTGGCTGGTCATTAAAAACTGAAATCTTTATTCCAGCATTAAACCCTATGGCGTGACTACTCGTTAGAATTGTCTCTTCGAGACGATTCAAAACAGTAGTGACACCATAGGGTTTTGTGCAAACTTAAGTTAAATCATATGAGCATAAAGCTCTTCTTACTAGCGTCATAGATACCATTCAAACTGACGAGAGGAATGGTGTTAGGCTCACCGTAAGGCGAGTTTTGTCAAAGTAAAAAACAGTAGTGACACCATAGGGTTTTGTGTAAAATTAAGTTAAATCATATTCAGCATAAAGCTCTTCTTACTAGCGTCATAGATACCATTCAAACTGACGAGAGGAATGGTGTTAGGCTCACCGTAAGGCGAGTTTTGTCAAAGTAAAAAACAGTAGTGACACCATAGGGTTTGCTGCAAAATTACGTGAAAACATTTGTGTATAAAATTGAGCCGTTGATACCATTGGGGGTTTAAAAATGTCTGCTTGAATATATTGAATAACTCTCCTATCTATTTAAAATAACAGACCATGGCATAAAGCGCGTCGGTCGCGGCGTCCGTCCATCCCCGCGGCGTCCGTTCTATTATAATCCCGCGGCGTCCGTTCTATTATAATCCCCGGTATGGTATTCAATTGGCTGGTCATTAAAAACTGAAATCTTTATTCCAGCATTAAACCCTATGGCGTGACTACTCGTTAGAATTGTCTCTTCGAGACGATTCAAAACAGTAGTGACACCATAGGGTTTTGTGCAAACTTAAGTTAAATCATATGAGCATAAAGCTCTTCTTACTAGCGTCATAGATACCATTCAAACTGACGAGAGGAATGGTGTTAGGCTCACCGTAAGGCGAGTTTTGTCAAAGTAAAAAACAGTAGTGACACCATAGGGTTTTGTGTAAAATTAAGTTAAATCATATTCAGCATAAAGCTCTTCTTACTAGCGTCATAGATACCATTCAAACTGACGAGAGGAATGGTGTTAGGCTCACCGTAAGGCGAGTTTTGTCAAAGTAAAAAACAGTAGTGACACCATAGGGTTTGCTGCAAAATTACGTGAAAACATTTGTGTATAAAATTGAGCCGTTGATACCATTGGGGGTTTAAAAATGTCTGCTTGAATATATTGAATAACTCTCCTATCTATTTAAAATAACAGACCATGGCATAAAGCGCGTCGGTCGTGGCGTCCGTCCATCCCCGCGGCGTCCGTTCTATTATAATCCCGGGGCGTCCGTTCTATTATAATCCCCGGTATGGTATTCAATTGGCTGGTCATTAAAAACTGAAATCTTTATTCCAGCATTAAACCCTATGGCGTGACTACTCGTTAGAATTGTCTCTTCGAGACGATTCAAAACAGTAGTGACACCATAGGGTTTTGTGCAAACTTAAGTTAAATCATATGAGCATAAAGCTCTTCTTACTAGCGTCATAGATACCATTCAAACTGACGAGAGGAATGGTGTTAGGCTCACCGTAAGGCGAGTTTTGTCAAAGTAAAAAACAGTAGTGACACCATAGGGTTTTGTGTAAAATTAAGTTAAATCATATTCAGCATAAAGCTCTTCTTACTAGCGTCATAGATACCATTCAAACTGACGAGAGGAATGGTGTTAGGCTCACCGTAAGGCGAGTTTTGTCAAAGTAAAAAACAGTAGTGACACCATAGGGTTTGCTGCAAAATTACGTGAAAACATTTGTGTATAAAATTGAGCCGTTGATACCATTGGGGGTTTAAAAATGTCTGCTTGAATATATTGAATAACTCTCCTATCTATTTAAAATAACAGACCATGGCATAAAGCGCGTCGGTCGCGGCGTCCGTCCATCCCCGCGGCGTCCGTTCTATTATAATCCCGCGGCGTCCGTTCTATTATAATCCCCGGTATGGTATTCAATTGGCTGGTCATTAAAAACTGAAATCTTTATTCCAGCATTAAACCCTATGGCGTGACTACTCGTTAGAATTGTCTCTTCGAGACGATTCAAAACAGTAGTGACACCATAGGGTTTTGTGCAAACTTAAGTTAAATCATATGAGCATAAAGCTCTTCTTACTAGCGTCATAGATACCATTCAAACTGACGAGAGGAATGGTGTTAGGCTCACCGTAAGGCGAGTTTTGTCAAAGTAAAAAACAGTAGTGACACCATAGGGTTTTGTGTAAAATTAAGTTAAATCATATTCAGCATAAAGCTCTTCTTACTAGCGTCATAGATACCATTCAAACTGACGAGAGGAATGGTGTTAGGCTCACCGTAAGGCGAGTTTTGTCAAAGTAAAAAACAGTAGTGACACCATAGGGTTTGCTGCAAAATTACGTGAAAACATTTGTGTATAAAATTGAGCCGTTGATACCATTGGGGGTTTAAAAATGTCTGCTTGAATATATTGAATAACTCTCCTATCTATTTAAAATAACAGACCATGGCATAAAGCGCGTCGGTCGCGGCGTCCGTCCATCCCCGCGGCGTCCGTTCTATTATAATCCCGCGGCGTCCGTTCTATTATAATCCCCGGTATGGTATTCAATTGGCTGGTCATTAAAAACTGAAATCTTTATTCCAGCATTAAACCCTATGGCGTGACTACTCGTTAGAATTGTCTCTTCGAGACGATTCAAAACAGTAGTGACACCATAGGGTTTTGTGCAAACTTAAGTTAAATCATATGAGCATAAAGCTCTTCTTACTAGCGTCATAGATACCATTCAAACTGACGAGAGGAATGGTGTTAGGCTCACCGTAAGGCGAGTTTTGTCAAAGTAAAAAACAGTAGTGACACCATAGGGTTTTGTGTAAAATTAAGTTAAATCATATTCAGCATAAAGCTCTTCTTACTAGCGTCATAGATACCATTCAAACTGACGAGAGGAATGGTGTTAGGCTCACCGTAAGGCGAGTTTTGTCAAAGTAAAAAACAGTAGTGACACCATAGGGTTTGCTGCAAAATTACGTGAAAACATTTGTGTATAAAATTGAGCCGTTGATACCATTGGGGGTTTAAAAATGTCTGCTTGAATATATTGAATAACTCTCCTATCTATTTAAAATAACAGACCATGGCATAAAGCGCGTCGGTCGCGGCGTCCGTCCATCCCCGCGGCGTCCGTTCTATTATAATCCCGCGGCGTCCGTTCTATTATAATCCCCGGTATGGTATTCAATTGGCTGGTCATTAAAAACTGAAATCTTTATTCCAGCATTAAACCCTATGGCGTGACTACTCGTTAGAATTGTCTCTTCGAGACGATTCAAAACAGTAGTGACACCATAGGGTTTTGTGCAAACTTAAGTTAAATCATATGAGCATAAAGCTCTTCTTACTAGCGTCATAGATACCATTCAAACTGACGAGAGGAATGGTGTTAGGCTCACCGTAAGGCGAGTTTTGTCAAAGTAAAAAACAGTAGTGACACCATAGGGTTTTGTGTAAAATTAAGTTAAATCATATTCAGCATAAAGCTCTTCTTACTAGCGTCATAGATACCATTCAAACTGACGAGAGGAATGGTGTTAGGCTCACCGTAAGGCGAGTTTTGTCAAAGTAAAAAACAGTAGTGACACCATAGGGTTTGCTGCAAAATTACGTGAAAACATTTGTGTATAAAATTGAGCCGTTGATACCATTGGGGGTTTAAAAATGTCTGCTTGAATATATTGAATAACTCTCCTATCTATTTAAAATAACAGACCATGGCATAAAGCGCGTCGGTCGCGGCGTCCGTCCATCCCCGCGGCGTCCGTTCTATTATAATCCCGCGGCGTCCGTTCTATTATAATCCCCGGTATGGTATTCAATTGGCTGGTCATTAAAAACTGAAATCTTTATTCCAGCATTAAACCCTATGGCGTGACTACTCGTTAGAATTGTCTCTTCGAGACGATTCAAAACAGTAGTGACACCATAGGGTTTTGTGCAAACTTAAGTTAAATCATATGAGCATAAAGCTCTTCTTACTAGCGTCATAGATACCATTCAAACTGACGAGAGGAATGGTGTTAGGCTCACCGTAAGGCGAGTTTTGTCAAAGTAAAAAACAGTAGTGACACCATAGGGTTTTGTGTAAAATTAAGTTAAATCATATTCAGCATAAAGCTCTTCTTACTAGCGTCATAGATACCATTCAAACTGACGAGAGGAATGGTGTTAGGCTCACCGTAAGGCGAGTTTTGTCAAAGTAAAAAACAGTAGTGACACCATAGGGTTTGCTGCAAAATTACGTGAAAACATTTGTGTATAAAATTGAGCCGTTGATACCATTGGGGGTTTAAAAATGTCTGCTTGAATATATTGAATAACTCTCCTATCTATTTAAAATAACAGACCATGGCATAAAGCGCGTCGGTCGCGGCGTCCGTCCATCCCCGCGGCGTCCGTTCTATTATAATCCCGCGGCGTCCGTTCTATTATAATCCCCGGTATGGTATTCAATTGGCTGGTCATTAAAAACTGAAATCTTTATTCCAGCATTAAACCCTATGGCGTGACTACTCGTTAGAATTGTCTCTTCGAGACGATTCAAAACAGTAGTGACACCATAGGGTTTTGTGCAAACTTAAGTTAAATCATATGAGCATAAAGCTCTTCTTACTAGCGTCATAGATACCATTCAAACTGACGAGAGGAATGGTGTTAGGCTCACCGTAAGGCGAGTTTTGTCAAAGTAAAAAACAGTAGTGACACCATAGGGTTTTGTGTAAAATTAAGTTAAATCATATTCAGCATAAAGCTCTTCTTACTAGCGTCATAGATACCATTCAAACTGACGAGAGGAATGGTGTTAGGCTCACCGTAAGGCGAGTTTTGTCAAAGTAAAAAACAGTAGTGACACCATAGGGTTTGCTGCAAAATTACGTGAAAACATTTGTGTATAAAATTGAGCCGTTGATACCATTGGGGGTTTAAAAATGTCTGCTTGAATATATTGAATAACTCTCCTATCTATTTAAAATAACAGACCATGGCATAAAGCGCGTCGGTCGCGGCGTCCGTCCATCCCCGCGGCGTCCGTTCTATTATAATCCCGCGGCGTCCGTTCTATTATAATCCCCGGTATGGTATTCAATTGGCTGGTCATTAAAAACTGAAATCTTTATTCCAGCATTAAACCCTATGGCGTGACTACTCGTTAGAATTGTCTCTTCGAGACGATTCAAAACAGTAGTGACACCATAGGGTTTTGTGCAAACTTAAGTTAAATCATATGAGCATAAAGCTCTTCTTACTAGCGTCATAGATACCATTCAAACTGACGAGAGGAATGGTGTTAGGCTCACCGTAAGGCGAGTTTTGTCAAAGTAAAAAACAGTAGTGACACCATAGGGTTTTGTGTAAAATTAAGTTAAATCATATTCAGCATAAAGCTCTTCTTACTAGCGTCATAGATACCATTCAAACTGACGAGAGGAATGGTGTTAGGCTCACCGTAAGGCGAGTTTTGTCAAAGTAAAAAACAGTAGTGACACCATAGGGTTTTGTGTAAAATTAAGTTAAATCATATTCAGCATAAAGCTCTTCTTACTAGCGTCATAGATACCATTCAAACTGACGAGAGGAATGGTGTTAGGCTCACCGTAAGGCGAGTTTTGTCAAAGTAAAAAACAGTAGTGACACCATAGGGTTTGCTGCAAAATTACGTGAAAACATTTGTGTATAAAATTGAGCCGTTGATACCATTGGGGGTTTAAAAATGTCTGCTTGAATATATTGAATAACTCTCCTATCTATTTAAAATAACAGACCATGGCATAAAGCGCGTCGGTCGCGGCGTCCGTCCATCCCCGCGGCGTCCGTTCTATTATAATCCCGCGGCGTCCGTTCTATTATAATCCCCGGTATGGTATTCAATTGGCTGGTACCCTATGGCGTGACTACTCGTTAGAATTGTCTCTTCGAGACGATTCAAAACAGTAGTGACACCATAGGGTTTTGTGCAAACTTAAGTTAAATCATATGAGCATAAAGCTCTTCTTACTAGCGTCATAGATACCATTCAAACTGACGAGAGGAATGGTGTTAGGCTCACCGTAAGGCGAGTTTTGTCAAAGTAAAAAACAGTAGTGACACCATAGGGTTTGCTGCAAAATTACGTGAAAACATTTGTGTATAAAATTGAGCCGTTGATACCATTGGGGGTTTAAAAATGTCTGCTTGAATATATTGAATAACTCTCCTATCTATTTAAAATAACAGACCATGGCATAAAGCGCGTCGGTCGCGGCGTCCGTCCATCCCCGCGGCGTCCGTTCTATTATAATCCCGCGGCGTCCGTTCTATTATAATCCCCGGTATGGTATTCAATTGGCTGGTCATTAAAAACTGAAATCTTTATTCCAGCATTAAACCCTATGGCGTGACTACTCGTTAGAATTGTCTCTTCGAGACGATTCAAAACAGTAGTGACACCATAGGGTTTTGTGCAAACTTAAGTTAAATCATATGAGCATAAAGCTCTTCTTACTAGCGTCATAGATACCATTCAAACTGACGAGAGGAATGGTGTTAGGCTCACCGTAAGGCGAGTTTTGTCAAAGTAAAAAACAGTAGTGACACCATAGGGTTTTGTGTAAAATTAAGTTAAATCATATTCAGCATAAAGCTCTTCTTACTAGCGTCATAGATACCATTCAAACTGACGAGAGGAATGGTGTTAGGCTCACCGTAAGGCGAGTTTTGTCAAAGTAAAAAACAGTAGTGACACCATAGGGTTTGCTGCAAAATTACGTGAAAACATTTGTGTATAAAATTGAGCCGTTGATACCATTGGGGGTTTAAAAATGTCTGCTTGAATATATTGAATAACTCTCCTATCTATTTAAAATAACAGACCATGGCATAAAGCGCGTCGGTCGCGGCGTCCGTCCATCCCCGCGGCGTCCGTTCTATTATAATCCCGCGGCGTCCGTTCTATTATAATCCCCGGTATGGTATTCAATTGGCTGGTCATTAAAAACTGAAATCTTTATTCCAGCATTAAACCCTATGGCGTGACTACTCGTTAGAATTGTCTCTTCGAGACGATTCAAAACAGTAGTGACACCATAGGGTTTTGTGCAAACTTAAGTTAAATCATATGAGCATAAAGCTCTTCTTACTAGCGTCATAGATACCATTCAAACTGACGAGAGGAATGGTGTTAGGCTCACCGTAAGGCGAGTTTTGTCAAAGTAAAAAACAGTAGTGACACCATAGGGTTTTGTGTAAAATTAAGTTAAATCATATTCAGCATAAAGCTCTTCTTACTAGCGTCATAGATACCATTCAAACTGACGAGAGGAATGGTGTTAGGCTCACCGTAAGGCGAGTTTTGTCAAAGTAAAAAACAGTAGTGACACCATAGGGTTTGCTGCAAAATTACGTGAAAACATTTGTGTATAAAATTGAGCCGTTGATACCATTGGGGGTTTAAAAATGTCTGCTTGAATATATTGAATAACTCTCCTATCTATTTAAAATAACAGACCATGGCATAAAGCGCGTCGGTCGCGGCGTCCGTCCATCCCCGCGGCGTCCGTTCTATTATAATCCCGCGGCGTCCGTTCTATTATAATCCCCGGTATGGTATTCAATTGGCTGGTCATTAAAAACTGAAATCTTTATTCCAGCATTAAACCCTATGGCGTGACTACTCGTTAGAATTGTCTCTTCGAGACGATTCAAAACAGTAGTGACACCATAGGGTTTTGTGCAAACTTAAGTTAAATCATATGAGCATAAAGCTCTTCTTACTAGCGTCATAGATACCATTCAAACTGACGAGAGGAATGGTGTTAGGCTCACCGTAAGGCGAGTTTTGTCAAAGTAAAAAACAGTAGTGACACCATAGGGTTTTGTGTAAAATTAAGTTAAATCATATTCAGCATAAAGCTCTTCTTACTAGCGTCATAGATACCATTCAAACTGACGAGAGGAATGGTGTTAGGCTCACCGTAAGGCGAGTTTTGTCAAAGTAAAAAACAGTAGTGACACCATAGGGTTTGCTGCAAAATTACGTGAAAACATTTGTGTATAAAATTGAGCCGTTGATACCATTGGGGGTTTAAAAATGTCTGCTTGAATATATTGAATAACTCTCCTATCTATTTAAAATAACAGACCATGGCATAAAGCGCGTCGGTCGCGGCGTCCGTCCATCCCCGCGGCGTCCGTTCTATTATAATCCCGCGGCGTCCGTTCTATTATAATCCCCGGTATGGTATTCAATTGGCTGGTCATTAAAAACTGAAATCTTTATTCCAGCATTAAACCCTATGGCGTGACTACTCGTTAGAATTGTCTCTTCGAGACGATTCAAAACAGTAGTGACACCATAGGGTTTTGTGCAAACTTAAGTTAAATCATATGAGCATAAAGCTCTTCTTACTAGCGTCATAGATACCATTCAAACTGACGAGAGGAATGGTGTTAGGCTCACCGTAAGGCGAGTTTTGTCAAAGTAAAAAACAGTAGTGACACCATAGGGTTTTGTGTAAAATTAAGTTAAATCATATTCAGCATAAAGCTCTTCTTACTAGCGTCATAGATACCATTCAAACTGACGAGAGGAATGGTGTTAGGCTCACCGTAAGGCGAGTTTTGTCAAAGTAAAAAACAGTAGTGACACCATAGGGTTTGCTGCAAAATTACGTGAAAACATTTGTGTATAAAATTGAGCCGTTGATACCATTGGGGGTTTAAAAATGTCTGCTTGAATATATTGAATAACTCTCCTATCTATTTAAAATAACAGACCATGGCATAAAGCGCGTCGGTCGCGGCGTCCGTCCATCCCCGCGGCGTCCGTTCTATTATAATCCCGGGGCGTCCGTTCTATTATAATCCCCGGTATGGTATTCAATTGGCTGGTCATTAAAAACTGAAATCTTTATTCCAGCATTAAACCCTATGGCGTGACTACTCGTTAGAATTGTCTCTTCGAGACGATTCAAAACAGTAGTGACACCATAGGGTTTTGTGCAAACTTAAGTTAAATCATATGAGCATAAAGCTCTTCTTACTAGCGTCATAGATACCATTCAAACTGACGAGAGGAATGGTGTTAGGCTCACCGTAAGGCGAGTTTTGTCAAAGTAAAAAACAGTAGTGACACCATAGGGTTTTGTGTAAAATTAAGTTAAATCATATTCAGCATAAAGCTCTTCTTACTAGCGTCATAGATACCATTCAAACTGACGAGAGGAATGGTGTTAGGCTCACCGTAAGGCGAGTTTTGTCAAAGTAAAAAACAGTAGTGACACCATAGGGTTTGCTGCAAAATTACGTGAAAACATTTGTGTATAAAATTGAGCCGTTGATACCATTGGGGGTTTAAAAATGTCTGCTTGAATATATTGAATAACTCTCCTATCTATTTAAAATAACAGACCATGGCATAAAGCGCGTCGGTCGCGGCGTCCGTCCATCCCCGCGGCGTCCGTTCTATTATAATCCCGCGGCGTCCGTTCTATTATAATCCCCGGTATGGTATTCAATTGGCTGGTCATTAAAAACTGAAATCTTTATTCCAGCATTAAACCCTATGGCGTGACTACTCGTTAGAATTGTCTCTTCGAGACGATTCAAAACAGTAGTGACACCATAGGGTTTTGTGCAAACTTAAGTTAAATCATATGAGCATAAAGCTCTTCTTACTAGCGTCATAGATACCATTCAAACTGACGAGAGGAATGGTGTTAGGCTCACCGTAAGGCGAGTTTTGTCAAAGTAAAAAACAGTAGTGACACCATAGGGTTTTGTGTAAAATTAAGTTAAATCATATTCAGCATAAAGCTCTTCTTACTAGCGTCATAGATACCATTCAAACTGACGAGAGGAATGGTGTTAGGCTCACCGTAAGGCGAGTTTTGTCAAAGTAAAAAACAGTAGTGACACCATAGGGTTTGCTGCAAAATTACGTGAAAACATTTGTGTATAAAATTGAGCCGTTGATACCATTGGGGGTTTAAAAATGTCTGCTTGAATATATTGAATAACTCTCCTATCTATTTAAAATAACAGACCATGGCATAAAGCGCGTCGGTCGCGGCGTCCGTCCATCCCCGCGGCGTCCGTTCTATTATAATCCCGCGGCGTCCGTTCTATTATAATCCCCGGTATGGTATTCAATTGGCTGGTACCCTATGGCGTGACTACTCGTTAGAATTGTCTCTTCGAGACGATTCAAAACAGTAGTGACACCATAGGGTTTTGTGCAAACTTAAGTTAAATCATATGAGCATAAAGCTCTTCTTACTAGCGTCATAGATACCATTCAAACTGACGAGAGGAATGGTGTTAGGCTCACCGTAAGGCGAGTTTTGTCAAAGTAAAAAACAGTAGTGACACCATAGGGTTTGCTGCAAAATTACGTGAAAACATTTGTGTATAAAATTGAGCCGTTGATACCATTGGGGGTTTAAAAATGTCTGCTTGAATATATTGAATAACTCTCCTATCTATTTAAAATAACAGACCATGGCATAAAGCGCGTCGGTCGCGGCGTCCGTCCATCCCCGCGGCGTCCGTTCTATTATAATCCCGCGGCGTCCGTTCTATTATAATCCCCGGTATGGTATTCAATTGGCTGGTCATTAAAAACTGAAATCTTTATTCCAGCATTAAACCCTATGGCGTGACTACTCGTTAGAATTGTCTCTTCGAGACGATTCAAAACAGTAGTGACACCATAGGGTTTTGTGCAAACTTAAGTTAAATCATATGAGCATAAAGCTCTTCTTACTAGCGTCATAGATACCATTCAAACTGACGAGAGGAATGGTGTTAGGCTCACCGTAAGGCGAGTTTTGTCAAAGTAAAAAACAGTAGTGACACCATAGGGTTTTGTGTAAAATTAAGTTAAATCATATTCAGCATAAAGCTCTTCTTACTAGCGTCATAGATACCATTCAAACTGACGAGAGGAATGGTGTTAGGCTCACCGTAAGGCGAGTTTTGTCAAAGTAAAAAACAGTAGTGACACCATAGGGTTTGCTGCAAAATTACGTGAAAACATTTGTGTATAAAATTGAGCCGTTGATACCATTGGGGGTTTAAAAATGTCTGCTTGAATATATTGAATAACTCTCCTATCTATTTAAAATAACAGACCATGGCATAAAGCGCGTCGGTCGCGGCGTCCGTCCATCCCCGCGGCGTCCGTTCTATTATAATCCCGCGGCGTCCGTTCTATTATAATCCCCGGTATGGTATTCAATTGGCTGGTCATTAAAAACTGAAATCTTTATTCCAGCATTAAACCCTATGGCGTGACTACTCGTTAGAATTGTCTCTTCGAGACGATTCAAAACAGTAGTGACACCATAGGGTTTTGTGCAAACTTAAGTTAAATCATATGAGCATAAAGCTCTTCTTACTAGCGTCATAGATACCATTCAAACTGACGAGAGGAATGGTGTTAGGCTCACCGTAAGGCGAGTTTTGTCAAAGTAAAAAACAGTAGTGACACCATAGGGTTTTGTGTAAAATTAAGTTAAATCATATTCAGCATAAAGCTCTTCTTACTAGCGTCATAGATACCATTCAAACTGACGAGAGGAATGGTGTTAGGCTCACCGTAAGGCGAGTTTTGTCAAAGTAAAAAACAGTAGTGACACCATAGGGTTTGCTGCAAAATTACGTGAAAACATTTGTGTATAAAATTGAGCCGTTGATACCATTGGGGGTTTAAAAATGTCTGCTTGAATATATTGAATAACTCTCCTATCTATTTAAAATAACAGACCATGGCATAAAGCGCGTCGGTCGCGGCGTCCGTCCATCCCCGCGGCGTCCGTTCTATTATAATCCCGCGGCGTCCGTTCTATTATAATCCCCGGTATGGTATTCAATTGGCTGGTCATTAAAAACTGAAATCTTTATTCCAGCATTAAACCCTATGGCGTGACTACTCGTTAGAATTGTCTCTTCGAGACGATTCAAAACAGTAGTGACACCATAGGGTTTTGTGCAAACTTAAGTTAAATCATATGAGCATAAAGCTCTTCTTACTAGCGTCATAGATACCATTCAAACTGACGAGAGGAATGGTGTTAGGCTCACCGTAAGGCGAGTTTTGTCAAAGTAAAAAACAGTAGTGACACCATAGGGTTTTGTGTAAAATTAAGTTAAATCATATTCAGCATAAAGCTCTTCTTACTAGCGTCATAGATACCATTCAAACTGACGAGAGGAATGGTGTTAGGCTCACCGTAAGGCGAGTTTTGTCAAAGTAAAAAACAGTAGTGACACCATAGGGTTTGCTGCAAAATTACGTGAAAACATTTGTGTATAAAATTGAGCCGTTGATACCATTGGGGGTTTAAAAATGTCTGCTTGAATATATTGAATAACTCTCCTATCTATTTAAAATAACAGACCATGGCATAAAGCGCGTCGGTCGCGGCGTCCGTCCATCCCCGCGGCGTCCGTTCTATTATAATCCCGCGGCGTCCGTTCTATTATAATCCCCGGTATGGTATTCAATTGGCTGGTCATTAAAAACTGAAATCTTTATTCCAGCATTAAACCCTATGGCGTGACTACTCGTTAGAATTGTCTCTTCGAGACGATTCAAAACAGTAGTGACACCATAGGGTTTTGTGCAAACTTAAGTTAAATCATATGAGCATAAAGCTCTTCTTACTAGCGTCATAGATACCATTCAAACTGACGAGAGGAATGGTGTTAGGCTCACCGTAAGGCGAGTTTTGTCAAAGTAAAAAACAGTAGTGACACCATAGGGTTTTGTGTAAAATTAAGTTAAATCATATTCAGCATAAAGCTCTTCTTACTAGCGTCATAGATACCATTCAAACTGACGAGAGGAATGGTGTTAGGCTCACCGTAAGGCGAGTTTTGTCAAAGTAAAAAACAGTAGTGACACCATAGGGTTTGCTGCAAAATTACGTGAAAACATTTGTGTATAAAATTGAGCCGTTGATACCATTGGGGGTTTAAAAATGTCTGCTTGAATATATTGAATAACTCTCCTATCTATTTAAAATAACAGACCATGGCATAAAGCGCGTCGGTCGCGGCGTCCGTCCATCCCCGCGGCGTCCGTTCTATTATAATCCCGGGGCGTCCGTTCTATTATAATCCCCGGTATGGTATTCAATTGGCTGGTCATTAAAAACTGAAATCTTTATTCCAGCATTAAACCCTATGGCGTGACTACTCGTTAGAATTGTCTCTTCGAGACGATTCAAAACAGTAGTGACACCATAGGGTTTTGTGCAAACTTAAGTTAAATCATATGAGCATAAAGCTCTTCTTACTAGCGTCATAGATACCATTCAAACTGACGAGAGGAATGGTGTTAGGCTCACCGTAAGGCGAGTTTTGTCAAAGTAAAAAACAGTAGTGACACCATAGGGTTTTGTGTAAAATTAAGTTAAATCATATTCAGCATAAAGCTCTTCTTACTAGCGTCATAGATACCATTCAAACTGACGAGAGGAATGGTGTTAGGCTCACCGTAAGGCGAGTTTTGTCAAAGTAAAAAACAGTAGTGACACCATAGGGTTTGCTGCAAAATTACGTGAAAACATTTGTGTATAAAATTGAGCCGTTGATACCATTGGGGGTTTAAAAATGTCTGCTTGAATATATTGAATAACTCTCCTATCTATTTAAAATAACAGACCATGGCATAAAGCGCGTCGGTCGCGGCGTCCGTCCATCCCCGCGGCGTCCGTTCTATTATAATCCCGCGGCGTCCGTTCTATTATAATCCCCGGTATGGTATTCAATTGGCTGGTCATTAAAAACTGAAATCTTTATTCCAGCATTAAACCCTATGGCGTGACTACTCGTTAGAATTGTCTCTTCGAGACGATTCAAAACAGTAGTGACACCATAGGGTTTTGTGCAAACTTAAGTTAAATCATATGAGCATAAAGCTCTTCTTACTAGCGTCATAGATACCATTCAAACTGACGAGAGGAATGGTGTTAGGCTCACCGTAAGGCGAGTTTTGTCAAAGTAAAAAACAGTAGTGACACCATAGGGTTTTGTGTAAAATTAAGTTAAATCATATTCAGCATAAAGCTCTTCTTACTAGCGTCATAGATACCATTCAAACTGACGAGAGGAATGGTGTTAGGCTCACCGTAAGGCGAGTTTTGTCAAAGTAAAAAACAGTAGTGACACCATAGGGTTTGCTGCAAAATTACGTGAAAACATTTGTGTATAAAATTGAGCCGTTGATACCATTGGGGGTTTAAAAATGTCTGCTTGAATATATTGAATAACTCTCCTATCTATTTAAAATAACAGACCATGGCATAAAGCGCGTCGGTCGCGGCGTCCGTCCATCCCCGCGGCGTCCGTTCTATTATAATCCCGCGGCGTCCGTTCTATTATAATCCCCGGTATGGTATTCAATTGGCTGGTCATTAAAAACTGAAATCTTTATTCCAGCATTAAACCCTATGGCGTGACTACTCGTTAGAATTGTCTCTTCGAGACGATTCAAAACAGTAGTGACACCATAGGGTTTTGTGCAAACTTAAGTTAAATCATATGAGCATAAAGCTCTTCTTACTAGCGTCATAGATACCATTCAAACTGACGAGAGGAATGGTGTTAGGCTCACCGTAAGGCGAGTTTTGTCAAAGTAAAAAACAGTAGTGACACCATAGGGTTTTGTGTAAAATTAAGTTAAATCATATTCAGCATAAAGCTCTTCTTACTAGCGTCATAGATACCATTCAAACTGACGAGAGGAATGGTGTTAGGCTCACCGTAAGGCGAGTTTTGTCAAAGTAAAAAACAGTAGTGACACCATAGGGTTTGCTGCAAAATTACGTGAAAACATTTGTGTATAAAATTGAGCCGTTGATACCATTGGGGGTTTAAAAATGTCTGCTTGAATATATTGAATAACTCTCCTATCTATTTAAAATAACAGACCATGGCATAAAGCGCGTCGGTCGCGGCGTCCGTCCATCCCCGCGGCGTCCGTTCTATTATAATCCCGCGGCGTCCGTTCTATTATAATCCCCGGTATGGTATTCAATTGGCTGGTCATTAAAAACTGAAATCTTTATTCCAGCATTAAACCCTATGGCGTGACTACTCGTTAGAATTGTCTCTTCGAGACGATTCAAAACAGTAGTGACACCATAGGGTTTTGTGCAAACTTAAGTTAAATCATATGAGCATAAAGCTCTTCTTACTAGCGTCATAGATACCATTCAAACTGACGAGAGGAATGGTGTTAGGCTCACCGTAAGGCGAGTTTTGTCAAAGTAAAAAACAGTAGTGACACCATAGGGTTTTGTGTAAAATTAAGTTAAATCATATTCAGCATAAAGCTCTTCTTACTAGCGTCATAGATACCATTCAAACTGACGAGAGGAATGGTGTTAGGCTCACCGTAAGGCGAGTTTTGTCAAAGTAAAAAACAGTAGTGACACCATAGGGTTTGCTGCAAAATTACGTGAAAACATTTGTGTATAAAATTGAGCCGTTGATACCATTGGGGGTTTAAAAATGTCTGCTTGAATATATTGAATAACTCTCCTATCTATTTAAAATAACAGACCATGGCATAAAGCGCGTCGGTCGCGGCGTCCGTCCATCCCCGCGGCGTCCGTTCTATTATAATCCCGCGGCGTCCGTTCTATTATAATCCCCGGTATGGTATTCAATTGGCTGGTCATTAAAAACTGAAATCTTTATTCCAGCATTAAACCCTATGGCGTGACTACTCGTTAGAATTGTCTCTTCGAGACGATTCAAAACAGTAGTGACACCATAGGGTTTTGTGCAAACTTAAGTTAAATCATATGAGCATAAAGCTCTTCTTACTAGCGTCATAGATACCATTCAAACTGACGAGAGGAATGGTGTTAGGCTCACCGTAAGGCGAGTTTTGTCAAAGTAAAAAACAGTAGTGACACCATAGGGTTTTGTGTAAAATTAAGTTAAATCATATTCAGCATAAAGCTCTTCTTACTAGCGTCATAGATACCATTCAAACTGACGAGAGGAATGGTGTTAGGCTCACCGTAAGGCGAGTTTTGTCAAAGTAAAAAACAGTAGTGACACCATAGGGTTTGCTGCAAAATTACGTGAAAACATTTGTGTATAAAATTGAGCCGTTGATACCATTGGGGGTTTAAAAATGTCTGCTTGAATATATTGAATAACTCTCCTATCTATTTAAAATAACAGACCATGGCATAAAGCGCGTCGGTCGCGGCGTCCGTCCATCCCCGCGGCGTCCGTTCTATTATAATCCCGCGGCGTCCGTTCTATTATAATCCCCGGTATGGTATTCAATTGGCTGGTCATTAAAAACTGAAATCTTTATTCCAGCATTAAACCCTATGGCGTGACTACTCGTTAGAATTGTCTCTTCGAGACGATTCAAAACAGTAGTGACACCATAGGGTTTTGTGCAAACTTAAGTTAAATCATATGAGCATAAAGCTCTTCTTACTAGCGTCATAGATACCATTCAAACTGACGAGAGGAATGGTGTTAGGCTCACCGTAAGGCGAGTTTTGTCAAAGTAAAAAACAGTAGTGACACCATAGGGTTTTGTGTAAAATTAAGTTAAATCATATTCAGCATAAAGCTCTTCTTACTAGCGTCATAGATACCATTCAAACTGACGAGAGGAATGGTGTCAGGCTCACCGTAAGGCGAGTTTTGTCAAAGTAAAAAACAGTAGTGACACCATAGGGTTTGCTGCAAAATTACGTGAAAACATTTGTGTATAAAATTGAGCCGTTGATACCATTGGGGGTTTAAAAATGTCTGCTTGAATATATTGAATAACTCTCCTATCTATTTAAAATAACAGACCATGGCATAAAGCGCGTCGGTCGCGGCGTCCGTCCATCCCCGCGGCGTCCGTTCTATTATAATCCCGCGGCGTCCGTTCTATTATAATCCCCGGTATGGTATTCAATTGGCTGGTCATTAAAAACTGAAATCTTTATTCCAGCATTAAACCCTATGGCGTGACTACTCGTTAGAATTGTCTCTTCGAGACGATTCAAAACAGTAGTGACACCATAGGGTTTTGTGCAAACTTAAGTTAAACCATATGAGCATAAAGCTCTTCTTACTAGCGTCATAGATACCATTCAAACTGACGAGAGGAATGGTGTTAGGCTCACCGTAAGGCGAGTTTTGTCAAAGTAAAAAACAGTAGTGACACCATAGGGTTTTGTGTAAAATTAAGTTAAATCATATTCAGCATAAAGCTCTTCTTACTAGCATCATAGATACCATTCAAACTGACGAGAGGAATGGTGTTAGGCTCACCGTAAGGCGAGTTTTGTCAAAGTAAAAAACAGTAGTGACACCATAGGGTTTGCTGCAAAATTACGTGAAAACATTTGTGTATAAAATTGAGCCGTTGATACCATTGGGGGTTTAAAAATGTCTGCTTGAATATATTGAATAACTCTCCTATCTATTTAAAATAACAGACCATGGCATAAAGCGCGTCGGTCGCGGCGTCCGTCCATCCCCGCGGCGTCCGTTCTATTATAATCCCGCGGCGTCCGTTCTATTATAATCCCCGGTATGGTATTCAATTGGCTGGTCATTAAAAACTGAAATCTTTATTCCAGCATTAAACCCTATGGCGTGACTACTCGTTAGAATTGTCTCTTCGAGACGATTCAAAACAGTAGTGACACCATAGGGTTTTGTGCAAACTTAAGTTAAATCATATGAGCATAAAGCTCTTCTTACTAGCGTCATAGATACCATTCAAACTGACGAGAGGAATGGTGTTAGGCTCACCGTAAGGCGAGTTTTGTCAAAGTAAAAAACAGTAGTGACACCATAGGGTTTTGTGTAAAATTAAGTTAAATCATATTCAGCATAAAGCTCTTCTTACTAGCGTCATAGATACCATTCAAACTGACGAGAGGAATGGTGTTAGGCTCACCGTAAGGCGAGTTTTGTCAAAGTAAAAAACAGTAGTGACACCATAGGGTTTGCTGCAAAATTACGTGAAAACATTTGTGTATAAAATTGAGCCGTTGATACCATTGGGGGTTTAAAAATGTCTGCTTGAATATATTGAATAACTCTCCTATCTATTTAAAATAACAGACCATGGCATAAAGCGCGTCGGTCGCGGCGTCCGTCCATCCCCGCGGCGTCCGTTCTATTATAATCCCGCGGCGTCCGTTCTATTATAATCCCCGGTATGGTATTCAATTGGCTGGTCATTAAAAACTGAAATCTTTATTCCAGCATTAAACCCTATGGCGTGACTACTCGTTAGAATTGTCTCTTCGAGACGATTCAAAACAGTAGTGACACCATAGGGTTTTGTGCAAACTTAAGTTAAATCATATGAGCATAAAGCTCTTCTTACTAGCGTCATAGATACCATTCAAACTGACGAGAGGAATGGTGTTAGGCTCACCGTAAGGCGAGTTTTGTCAAAGTAAAAAACAGTAGTGACACCATAGGGTTTTGTGTAAAATTAAGTTAAATCATATTCAGCATAAAGCTCTTCTTACTAGCGTCATAGATACCATTCAAACTGACGAGAGGAATGGTGTTAGGCTCACCGTAAGGCGAGTTTTGTCAAAGTAAAAAACAGTAGTGACACCATAGGGTTTGCTGCAAAATTACGTGAAAACATTTGTGTATAAAATTGAGCCGTTGATACCATTGGGGGTTTAAAAATGTCTGCTTGAATATATTGAATAACTCTCCTATCTATTTAAAATAACAGACCATGGCATAAAGCGCGTCGGTCGCGGCGTCCGTCCATCCCCGCGGCGTCCGTTCTATTATAATCCCGCGGCGTCCGTTCTATTATAATCCCCGGTATGGTATTCAATTGGCTGGTCATTAAAAACTGAAATCTTTATTCCAGTATTAAACCCTATGGCGTGACTACTCGTTAGAATTGTCTCTTCGAGACGATTCAAAACAGTAGTGACACCATAGGGTTTTGTGCAAACTTAAGTTAAATCATATGAGCATAAAGCTCTTCTTACTAGCGTCATAGATACCATTCAAACTGACGAGAGGAATGGTGTTAGGCTCACCGTAAGGCGAGTTTTGTCAAAGTAAAAAACAGTAGTGACACCATAGGGTTTTGTGTAAAATTAAGTTAAATCATATTCAGCATAAAGCTCTTCTTACTAGCGTCATAGATACCATTCAAACTGACGAGAGGAATGGTGTTAGGCTCACCGTAAGGCGAGTTTTGTCAAAGTAAAAAACAGTAGTGACACCATAGGGTTTGCTGCAAAATTACGTGAAAACATTTGTGTATAAAATTGAGCCGTTGATACCATTGGGGGTTTAAAAATGTCTGCTTGAATATATTGAATAACTCTCCTATCTATTTAAAATAACAGACCATGGCATAAAGCGCGTCGGTCGCGGCGTCCGTCCATCCCCGCGGCGTCCGTTCTATTATAATCCCGCGGCGTCCGTTCTATTATAATCCCCGGTATGGTATTCAATTGGCTGGTCATTAAAAACTGAAATCTTTATTCCAGCATTAAACCCTATGGCGTGACTACTCGTTAGAATTGTCTCTTCGAGACGATTCAAAACAGTAGTGACACCATAGGGTTTTGTGCAAACTTAAGTTAAATCATATGAGCATAAAGCTCTTCTTACTAGCGTCATAGATACCATTCAAACTGACGAGAGGAATGGTGTTAGGCTCACCGTAAGGCGAGTTTTGTCAAAGTAAAAAACAGTAGTGACACCATAGGGTTTTGTGTAAAATTAAGTTAAATCATATTCAGCATAAAGCTCTTCTTACTAGCGTCATAGATACCATTCAAACTGACGAGAGGAATGGTGTTAGGCTCACCGTAAGGCGAGTTTTGTCAAAGTAAAAAACAGTAGTGACACCATAGGGTTTGCTGCAAAATTACGTGAAAACATTTGTGTATAAAATTGAGCCGTTGATACCATTGGGGGTTTAAAAATGTCTGCTTGAATATATTGAATAACTCTCCTATCTATTTAAAATAACAGACCATGGCATAAAGCGCGTCGGTCGCGGCGTCCGTCCATCCCCGCGGCGTCCGTTCTATTATAATCCCGCGGCGTCCGTTCTATTATAATCCCCGGTATGGTATTCAATTGGCTGGTCATTAAAAACTGAAATCTTTATTCCAGCATTAAACCCTATGGCGTGACTACTCGTTAGAATTGTCTCTTCGAGACGATTCAAAACAGTAGTGACACCATAGGGTTTTGTGCAAACTTAAGTTAAATCATATGAGCATAAAGCTCTTCTTACTAGCGTCATAGATACCATTCAAACTGACGAGAGGAATGGTGTTAGGCTCACCGTAAGGCGAGTTTTGTCAAAGTAAAAAACAGTAGTGACACCATAGGGTTTGCTGCAAAATTACGTGAAAACATTTGTGTATAAAATTGAGCCGTTGATACCATTGGGGGTTTAAAAATGTCTGCTTGAATATATTGAATAACTCTCCTATCTATTTAAAATAACAGACCATGGCATAAAGCGCGTCGGTCGCGGCGTCCGTCCATCCCCGCGGCGTCCGTTCTATTATAATCCCGCGGCGTCCGTTCTATTATAATCCCCGGTATGGTATTCAATTGGCTGGTCATTAAAAACTGAAATCTTTATTCCAGCATTAAACCCTATGGCGTGACTACTCGTTAGAATTGTCTCTTCGAGACGATTCAAAACAGTAGTGACACCATAGGGTTTTGTGCAAACTTAAGTTAAATCATATGAGCATAAAGCTCTTCTTACTAGCGTCATAGATACCATTCAAACTGACGAGAGGAATGGTGTTAGGCTCACCGTAAGGCGAGTTTTGTCAAAGTAAAAAACAGTAGTGACACCATAGGGTTTGCTGCAAAATTACGTGAAAACATTTGTGTATAAAATTGAGCCGTTGATACCATTGGGGGTTTAAAAATGTCTGCTTGAATATATTGAATAACTCTTCTATCTATTTAAAATAACAGACCATGGCATAAAGCGCGTCGGTCGCGGCGTCCGTCCATCCCCGCGGCGTCCGTTCTATTATAATCCCGCGGCGTCCGTTCTATTATAATCCCCGGTATGGTATTCAATTGGCTGGTCATTAAAAACTGAAATCTTTATTCCAGCATTAAACCCTATGGCGTGACTACTCGTTAGAATTGTCTCTTCGAGACGATTCAAAACAGTAGTGACACCATAGGGTTTTGTGCAAACTTAAGTTAAATCATATGAGCATAAAGCTCTTCTTACTAGCGTCATAGATACCATTCAAACTGACGAGAGGAATGGTGTTAGGCTCACCGTAAGGCGAGTTTTGTCAAAGTAAAAAACAGTAGTGACACCATAGGGTTTTGTGTAAAATTAAGTTAAATCATATTCAGCATAAAGCTCTTCTTACTAGCGTCATAGATACCATTCAAACTGACGAGAGGAATGGTGTTAGGCTCACCGTAAGGCGAGTTTTGTCAAAGTAAAAAACAGTAGTGACACCATAGGGTTTGCTGCAAAATTACGTGAAAACATTTGTGTATAAAATTGAGCCGTTGATACCATTGGGGGTTTAAAAATGTCTGCTTCAATATATTGAATAACTCTCCTATCTATTTAAAATAACAGACCATGGCATAAAGCGCGTCGGTCGCGGCGTCCGTCCATCCCCGCGGCGTCCGTTCTATTATAATCCCGCGGCGTCCGTTCTATTATAATCCCCGGTATGGTATTCAATTGGCTGGTCATTAAAAACTGAAATCTTTATTCCAGCATTAAACCCTATGGCGTGACTACTCGTTAGAATTGTCTCTTCGAGACGATTCAAAACAGTAGTGACACCATAGGGTTTTGTGCAAACTTAAGTTAAATCATATGAGCATAAAGCTCTTCTTACTAGCGTCATAGATACCATTCAAACTGACGAGAGGAATGGTGTTAGGCTCACCGTAAGGCGAGTTTTGTCAAAGTAAAAAACAGTAGTGACACCATAGGGTTTTGTGTAAAATTAAGTTAAATCATATTCAGCATAAAGCTCTTCTTACTAGCGTCATAGATACCATTCAAACTGACGAGAGGAATGGTGTTAGGCTCACCGTAAGGCGAGTTTTGTCAAAGTAAAAAACAGTAGTGACACCATAGGGTTTGCTGCAAAATTACGTGAAAACATTTGTGTATAAAATTGAGCCGTTGATACCATTGGGGGTTTAAAAATGTCTGCTTGAATATATTGAATAACTCTCCTATCTATTTAAAATAACAGACCATGGCATAAAGCGCGTCGGTCGCGGCGTCCGTCCATCCCCGCGGCGTCCGTTCTATTATAATCCCGCGGCGTCCGTTCTATTATAATCCCCGGTATGGTATTCAATTGGCTGGTCATTAAAAACTGAAATCTTTATTCCAGCATTAAACCCTATGGCGTGACTACTCGTTAGAATTGTCTCTTCGAGACGATTCAAAACAGTAGTGACACCATAGGGTTTTGTGCAAACTTAAGTTAAATCATATGAGCATAAAGCTCTTCTTACTAGCGTCATAGATACCATTCAAACTGACGAGAGGAATGGTGTTAGGCTCACCGTAAGGCGAGTTTTGTCAAAGTAAAAAACAGTAGTGACACCATAGGGTTTTGTGTAAAATTAAGTTAAATCATATTCAGCATAAAGCTCTTCTTACTAGCATCATAGATACCATTCAAACTGACGAGAGGAATGGTGTTAGGCTCACCGTAAGGCGAGTTTTGTCAAAGTAAAAAACAGTAGTGACACCATAGGGTTTGCTGCAAAATTACGTGAAAACATTTGTGTATAAAATTGAGCCGTTGATACCATTGGGGGTTTAAAAATGTCTGCTTGAATATATTGAATAACTCTCCTATCTATTTAAAATAACAGACCATGGCATAAAGCGCGTCGGTCGCGGCGTCCGTCCATCCCCGCGGCGTCCGTTCTATTATAATCCCGCGGCGTCCGTTCTATTATAATCCCCGGTATGGTATTCAATTGGCTGGTCATTAAAAACTGAAATCTTTATTCCAGCATTAAACCCTATGGCGTGACTACTCGTTAGAATTGTCTCTTCGAGACGATTCAAAACAGTAGTGACACCATAGGGTTTTGTGCAAACTTAAGTTAAATCATATGAGCATAAAGCTCTTCTTACTAGCGTCATAGATACCATTCAAACTGACGAGAGGAATGGTGTTAGGCTCACCGTAAGGCGAGTTTTGTCAAAGTAAAAAACAGTAGTGACACCATAGGGTTTTGTGTAAAATTAAGTTAAATCATATTCAGCATAAAGCTCTTCTTACTAGCGTCATAGATACCATTCAAACTGACGAGAGGAATGGTGTTAGGCTCACCGTAAGGCGAGTTTTGTCAAAGTAAAAAACAGTAGTGACACCATAGGGTTTGCTGCAAAATTACGTGAAAACATTTGTGTATAAAATTGAGCCGTTGATACCATTGGGGGTTTAAAAATGTCTGCTTGAATATATTGAATAACTCTCCTATCTATTTAAAATAACAGACCATGGCATAAAGCGCGTCGGTCGCGGCGTCCGTCCATCCCCGCGGCGTCCGTTCTATTATAATCCCGCGGCGTCCGTTCTATTATAATCCCCGGTATGGTATTCAATTGGCTGGTCATTAAAAACTGAAATCTTTATTCCAGCATTAAACCCTATGGCGTGACTACTCGTTAGAATTGTCTCTTCGAGACGATTCAAAACAGTAGTGACACCATAGGGTTTTGTGCAAACTTAAGTTAAATCATATGAGCATAAAGCTCTTCTTACTAGCGTCATAGATACCATTCAAACTGACGAGAGGAATGGTGTTAGGCTCACCGTAAGGCGAGTTTTGTCAAAGTAAAAAACAGTAGTGACACCATAGGGTTTTGTGTAAAATTAAGTTAAATCATATTCAGCATAAAGCTCTTCTTACTAGCGTCATAGATACCATTCAAACTGACGAGAGGAATGGTGTTAGGCTCACCGTAAGGCGAGTTTTGTCAAAGTAAAAAACAGTAGTGACACCATAGGGTTTGCTGCAAAATTACGTGAAAACATTTGTGTATAAAATTGAGCCGTTGATACCATTGGGGGTTTAAAAATGTCTGCTTGAATATATTGAATAACTCTCCTATCTATTTAAAATAACAGACCATGGCATAAAGCGCGTCGGTCGCGGCGTCCGTCCATCCCCGCGGCGTCCGTTCTATTATAATCCCGCGGCGTCCGTTCTATTATAATCCCCGGTATGGTATTCAATTGGCTGGTCATTAAAAACTGAAATCTTTATTCCAGTATTAAACCCTATGGCGTGACTACTCGTTAGAATTGTCTCTTCGAGACGATTCAAAACAGTAGTGACACCATAGGGTTTTGTGCAAACTTAAGTTAAATCATATGAGCATAAAGCTCTTCTTACTAGCGTCATAGATACCATTCAAACTGACGAGAGGAATGGTGTTAGGCTCACCGTAAGGCGAGTTTTGTCAAAGTAAAAAACAGTAGTGACACCATAGGGTTTTGTGTAAAATTAAGTTAAATCATATTCAGCATAAAGCTCTTCTTACTAGCGTCATAGATACCATTCAAACTGACGAGAGGAATGGTGTTAGGCTCACCGTAAGGCGAGTTTTGTCAAAGTAAAAAACAGTAGTGACACCATAGGGTTTGCTGCAAAATTACGTGAAAACATTTGTGTATAAAATTGAGCCGTTGATACCATTGGGGGTTTAAAAATGTCTGCTTGAATATATTGAATAACTCTCCTATCTATTTAAAATAACAGACCATGGCATAAAGCGCGTCGGTCGCGGCGTCCGTCCATCCCCGCGGCGTCCGTTCTATTATAATCCCGCGGCGTCCGTTCTATTATAATCCCCGGTATGGTATTCAATTGGCTGGTCATTAAAAACTGAAATCTTTATTCCAGCATTAAACCCTATGGCGTGACTACTCGTTAGAATTGTCTCTTCGAGACGATTCAAAACAGTAGTGACACCATAGGGTTTTGTGCAAACTTAAGTTAAATCATATGAGCATAAAGCTCTTCTTACTAGCGTCATAGATACCATTCAAACTGACGAGAGGAATGGTGTTAGGCTCACCGTAAGGCGAGTTTTGTCAAAGTAAAAAACAGTAGTGACACCATAGGGTTTTGTGTAAAATTAAGTTAAATCATATTCAGCATAAAGCTCTTCTTACTAGCGTCATAGATACCATTCAAACTGACGAGAGGAATGGTGTTAGGCTCACCGTAAGGCGAGTTTTGTCAAAGTAAAAAACAGTAGTGACACCATAGGGTTTGCTGCAAAATTACGTGAAAACATTTGTGTATAAAATTGAGCCGTTGATACCATTGGGGGTTTAAAAATGTCTGCTTGAATATATTGAATAACTCTCCTATCTATTTAAAATAACAGACCATGGCATAAAGCGCGTCGGTCGCGGCGTCCGTCCATCCCCGCGGCGTCCGTTCTATTATAATCCCGCGGCGTCCGTTCTATTATAATCCCCGGTATGGTATTCAATTGGCTGGTCATTAAAAACTGAAATCTTTATTCCAGCATTAAACCCTATGGCGTGACTACTCGTTAGAATTGTCTCTTCGAGACGATTCAAAACAGTAGTGACACCATAGGGTTTTGTGCAAACTTAAGTTAAATCATATGAGCATAAAGCTCTTCTTACTAGCGTCATAGATACCATTCAAACTGACGAGAGGAATGGTGTTAGGCTCACCGTAAGGCGAGTTTTGTCAAAGTAAAAAACAGTAGTGACACCATAGGGTTTGCTGCAAAATTACGTGAAAACATTTGTGTATAAAATTGAGCCGTTGATACCATTGGGGGTTTAAAAATGTCTGCTTGAATATATTGAATAACTCTCCTATCTATTTAAAATAACAGACCATGGCATAAAGCGCGTCGGTCGCGGCGTCCGTCCATCCCCGCGGCGTCCGTTCTATTATAATCCCGCGGCGTCCGTTCTATTATAATCCCCGGTATGGTATTCAATTGGCTGGTCATTAAAAACTGAAATCTTTATTCCAGCATTAAACCCTATGGCGTGACTACTCGTTAGAATTGTCTCTTCGAGACGATTCAAAACAGTAGTGACACCATAGGGTTTTGTGCAAACTTAAGTTAAATCATATGAGCATAAAGCTCTTCTTACTAGCGTCATAGATACCATTCAAACTGACGAGAGGAATGGTGTTAGGCTCACCGTAAGGCGAGTTTTGTCAAAGTAAAAAACAGTAGTGACACCATAGGGTTTTGTGTAAAATTAAGTTAAATCATATTCAGCATAAAGCTCTTCTTACTAGCGTCATAGATACCATTCAAACTGACGAGAGGAATGGTGTTAGGCTCACCGTAAGGCGAGTTTTGTCAAAGTAAAAAACCGTAGTGACACCATAGGGTTTGCTGCAAAATTACGTGAAAACATTTGTGTATAAAATTGAGCCGTTGATACCATTGGGGGTTTAAAAATGTCTGCTTGAATATATTGAATAACTCTCCTATCTATTTAAAATAACAGACCATGGCATAAAGCGCGTCGGTCGCGGCGTCCGTCCATCCCCGCGGCGTCCGTTCTATTATAATCCCGCGGCGTCCGTTCTATTATAATCCCCGGTATGGTATTCAATTGGCTGGTCATTAAAAACTGAAATCTTTATTCCAGCATTAAACCCTATGGCGTGACTACTCGTTAGAATTGTCTCTTCG